>JARVZY010000132.1:0-22427 GCA_030686995.1 Artemisia argyi
AGACGTTTTCGTCTGTTTTTATATGTTTTCATCCATTTTGTCCGTTTTCATACGTTTATAAACATTTTCATCCGTTTTTATGTATTTTTGTCTATTTTCATATGTTTTCGTTTATAAACATTTTCATCTATTTTTACATTATTGTCTTTTCAGCAGTTTTTATACGTTTTCGTCCGTTTTCATCAATTTTTCATACGTTTCGTCCCTTTCCAGGCGTGTTTTTACGCTTTCATACGTATTCGTTCGTTTTCATATGTTTTCGTCCGTTTTAATACGTTTCTGAATATCACAATTGATTCTTAATATCACAAGTGATTTTCTGTGATATTCAAAATAACACTTGTGATATTAATAATATCGATTGTGATATTCAGAAACGTATGAAAACGAAAGAAAGCGTATGAAAACGAACAAAAACAGACGAAAACGTAAGAAAGTGAAAACATGAATTAAAAAAAATGTGAAAATCACTTATAATATTCTGAATATCACTTGTAATTTTCTGAATATCACTTTTGATATTCAGAATATCACTTGTGATTTTCATGTTACAAAACATTAGTTGAAAATCACTTGTGATATTCAGAATATCATTTGTGATTTTCTGAATATCACTTGTGATATTCTGAATATCACAAGTGATTTTCAAGTAATGTTTTGTAACATGAAAATCACAAGTGATAATCTGAATATTACAAGTGATATTCAGAAAATTGCAAGTGATATTCATATTACAAAACGTTAGTTGAAAATCATTTGTGATATTTAGAATATCACTTGTCATTTTAACGTTAAAAATATTAGTTGAAAATCACTTGTGATATTCGGAATATCACTTGTGATATTCGGAATATCACTTGTGAAATTCTGAATATCACAAGTGATTTTCATGTTACAAAACATTAGTTGAAAATCACCTGTGATATTCAGAATATCACTTGTGATATTCTGAGTATAAAAAAATAATACTTTTGATATTCAGGAGTATATGAAAACGTCTGAAAATGGCCGAAAACATTTTAAAATGGATGAAAGCGTATGAAAATGGACGAAAACGTAAGAAAACAGACGAATATATATGAAAACGTTTGAAAACGGACAAAGATGTTTAAAAAATGGACGAAAACGTCTGAAAACGGACGAAAACGTATGAAAATATATGAAAACAGACAAAAACGTATAAAAATGGACGGAAACGTATAAAAACGGACAAAATCGTATAAAAACGGACGAAAATGTATGAAAACAAACGAAAATGTATATAAACATATGAAAACGGACAAAAAAACGAACGAAAACGTATAAAAATGGATGAAAACGTATGAAAATAGACGAAAACGTATAAAATTAGATGAAAATGTTTGAAAACAGACGAAAGCGTAAAAAACGGACAAAAACGTAAAAAAACGAACGAAAACATATGAAAATGGACGAAAACGTATAAAAACGGACGGAAACGTATATAAACGGTCATAATCGTATAAAAACAGACGAAAACGTCTGAAAACGGATATAAATGTATGAAAACGGACAAATACGGACTAAAACGTATAAAAATAGACGAAAATGTCTGAAAACAGACGAAAACATAAAAAAAAAGACGAAAATGTATAAAAACGGACGAAAACGTCTGAAAACAGACAAAAACGTAAAAAAACGGACGAAAACGAACAAAACGTATATAAACATGTGAAAACAGACAAAAACCGACGAAAACGTAATAAAGTGAAAAAAATCGTGAATTTATTAAAAAAAGAAATAAAGAAAGAAAGAGAGAAAGAAAGAAAAATAAAGAAAGTGAATAATAAAAAAGACAAAGAAAAAAAGAGAAAAAAGTTATGGACTTAGGTTTCCATATTTAATCTTAGGTTAATCTCTACCATTAGATGAATGGTAAGGATTTGTCCCTCAGTACGCAACAAAAACTTGGTCCTTAAAATAAAACACCTCTATTATTTTCTTAGAGCAAAGCATTTTTCACGTAAAAGTATTTCGTACGCATTACTTCTTTTTTATATAAATAAATGTCTACTTTATAAATGATGTTTTATTGTGAACAACCTAAGGATTGCATCGCCCATTTAAAAAAATGTACAAACTATTAAAGAACTATTAAGTTAATAAAATTAACTTCATATATCACCCTACTTGAATAATTAATTATATATATATATATATATATATATATATATATATATATATATATATATATATATATATATATATATATATATATATATTAAGGATCCAGTAATAAGTAAATTAAAATAAGAAGTTGTGAGAAGTGACCAAAACACGCATTTGAGATGCAACGACTTGCATTAGATGCATTTCTATTCATATAGATGCAACATCTTAAGTTTCGAAAGTTAATTTGTTGTATAGGTTGTGCAAATTGATTTTCATGATTTCGGCACGTGTAGAGGAACAAAAAACAAGAGAAATCATGAAATGCATCTAATATACGTATATGCATCTAATTAAAAGCTAGAAAACTGATGCGTGTGAATTGCACCAAGCTTTACCTCTCGAAGGATCTCGAGAAGCTTACAACCCCCACCAGGCAGTGTACCTGATCGTTGTAGTATAGTATAGTGACAAGTACCGGGGGATTGATCGTTCAACTCAGGAATAGTGTCGCTAGGATTAGAAAACCTAAAAACTAGGTCTAGAGGTGAGGGATGATTCTTTTTGTATTTTTTTATATTTTATAAAAGCAAATAAAAATCTCGGGTATTGGAAGAATGGGCGGAGTTAGTTGCTAGTCAACTAACTCAATAACTACAGATGCAATCAAAATAAAATAACAAAAAAAATGAAAATAAACTAAATTACTAATGTGGTGTGAACAATATATGGGAGAATTGTGTTTACTTAGATTTCACTACTCCATAGATATCTTTTACAGGTTAATTACTTGTTACAGTTGCGTGGATGATGGATTATATTCCTTAATACCATTCATGGGGTGGCGTACTTACTTCCCCAATCCTATAAGTTCCTACTTCACTCCTATGTCGAGCCGGCTAAGAAGCTCCTAACATGGGATCACTAGAATTCGCTCATGCATTAAATACAATCATAAAAACCTAGTACACATCGGTTCATGTTTCTTAAGAAGTTCAAGCAAGTTACACAATGGAGATCTACCAGTTTTCTTAAGCCTAACATTAAAATCATTCATCCATTACAACTATAAACAAGCAATCAACCTATAATTAACATCTAGGTTTCATTACATCTAAGCAAACACATAAGAGATCTAGCCTAGCATGTTATAATCAAGACAAGCATAAGATATATTCAAACAACACATAGACATATTGAATGAATTGAAAGAAAACTTATCTTAATTGAACATGAAGGGTTTCAAGGGGTGAAAACCCTTGAAAATACTGTTACAAACGACCTAGGGTTTATTAGGTTCGACCCAAGTATTCTCCACACAAGTTCCTCTTTTAATGAATGAAAAATAGAAAAGTATATATAGATTTTGTGAGGTGACGGCGTCAAGAGGAAAAATCTGACGCCGTCATCTCGCCGCCAATAAAGTTCTCGGACTGCCTAGATCTATAGCTGACGCCGTCATGTGTATTTCTGCTCCAGGCCGTCACCAAAATAACACTTGACGCTCTACTTCTGACGCCGTCACGTTTTCTCTCAGCCGTTATCCATTTTGCTCTTGACGCCGTCAAAAAATCCTTCTTGACGCCATCAGGTACTGTTCCCAACAAGGAAAATTAAGTCTTTGCCATTTTCTTCACTTTTACGCTCCAAAAATGTCCAAAATGCTTCTTTTTCCAGAATTCACTCCCAAAGTACCTAAAATCACAAAAGGAACAATTTAGGGCAATATTTGATCAAATGAATTCTAATTCTGGCTTAAATGACCCCCTAGAAACGGTTCATTTTTCGCCTCATCATATACCCTTACACTTGAGATTTGCTTGTCCTCAAGCAAATACGCTTTTATTCTAGTCAAAATACAAGTTAAGGGTCATTTAACACTAATATAAAAATAATTACAACAAATAATCGTTCCACTAAAGACCAAAGAAAAGCACGGAGGTCATACACTAGCACCTCACAAATAGTGTTTAGATACTCACATCTCTCGGGTGTAATAAAGTATATATCACAATATGGAAATGGAAAATATCTCTCACTACCTGTCATAGCAAAATAGATTACCATAGGCTTGGGAAAGGATCAAGCCTCCACCATATGGCGTAAGCACCTAGGATAAACTATCAGAGAGGTCTTTTTAAAGGGTTGTAACGTTAGGTGTAGGGATATGGAATACACGGTTTTGTTGGATATAGGCAATCTTTACTGGTGGCGAGTTAATCAACTTGGTTAATTACATGTACAATATGGTGCTGCTAAGCCAAGACTAGACTCGACTTAAGCTAATGAATGAAAAATAACAAAAACATAAAATAAACATAGAATGAAACGGGATGGTAGTCCGTATGTTTTTCTTTTCTTTTTCTTAATTTTTTTTTTTTTTTTTTTTTTTTTTTTTTTTTTTTTTTTTTTGCATACACTCTTACCCTACCATCCAAAATAATACACCATAGGGAATGAACATTCCCCTTACACTTGAATTTTTACATACTTTACAATAAACTAATCTAATGACTCGAATTAAGATAATCAAAACACTTGGAGTACTTTTTAAGATTAACGCATATATGGGGGTAATAATATGATGTTCTTCCCCATTACTCCATAACATTAGTACTTTACCCATGAGTCCCAATCGTCCCAAAACAATATGTACAATGATATGACTCGACTTAGCAACCATGTAATCAATTAGATAATTAACTAAGGGTTTAAACAAATAACAATAATGCACTAAAGATGAGTGCATACACGGAAGGCTAAGGCGATTTAGGTGTACATTTAAGTGGGGTGTAACAAATTCTTCCTTTAAGTAAGATGCTTAAAGTTAGAAATGAAAAGATAGGCTCGGAGGGGTGTACTAGGGGTTTCGTGTACTAAAAATGAGTACAACGCTAAGGTGTGGGAAAAATTAGTTGACTTAACTAGCCAAGTAATATGAATTAAATGGTCAAGTAATTATGATACGGGTTTAACACAAGGGTGATCCTAATGCCTCTTATCATGTAGTAAATCCTGCTACACGAATGTAGTCTCACTAGCGGTCTCGGGATGCATCACTAACGCAAGTTCTAGAATCTAAATGATACCGGTACACTTATAAGCACTAATAATAAATTATTTTCCTATCAAATCTAAAGGCGAACCTCACATATTTGAGTGGAAAATTTTTCTGAATAGTACCGTTTTGTGCTAGTCATACAATCTCTTATCCATGAGACGCTTGCTAAGGCTAAAGTTTCACTCCTAAATGTGGTAAAAAATTTTAAATTTGGTGCTAAAATTACACTAACAAGTATTTCTCTTAGTTTTATTACACATCTACCATCAAACAAACAAACTCAAGTGAAAGTGTATCCTATAAAGTATCATCATTTTACCCTCCCCTTACACTTAGGATGAACATTGACCCCAATGTTCAATTAAAGAATGTAAAAGTAAAATAGGTAAAAGAATGAAATCAAATACTTCCCTGATTCGTTCAGTGTGGATAATGTGGTAACAAGGTTAGATCTTCCTCTAAGAAAATGAACAATCAAAGCTTCCCTTCCAGAATATAAATCATCTTCTTGTCATATATAACCTGTTAAACCTGAGAAAACAAACAAGGCAACATCGCGTAAAATTGGCGGCAATTTATATATATACTAATAAATCCTAGAAAAATAAAGTAAGATATAATGCTTGTGGAATGATGTTTGCAAATTTCCTGGAGTTTATAACACTAAAAATTCAACAAAAACTTTGAGACTCCGTTAGAAAAACAAAACTAGCAAAATTTCCAGAATTTTACACATGACGCCGTCAGGAATTTCTTCCTGACGCCATCAGAAGTGATCTGCAGAAATCTTTATGTTAAGTTTCCGGAAAATTTTTGAAAAACTTATGTCCTACTTCCTGGAAAATCCTGCAAAATATCATTATGACTCGATGCAAGCATTTGAATCTAATAAATACGAATATACATGTTCATTTAATATTGTGGAGAATCATGATCGATTTTGTTTCTTAAAAACATATTTGGGGTTTCCCCTTACACTTATCTTTTGCGAAATACCTTTGGATGAAGTTAAGACAAAGCCAAACGACAAAATAAAGTATTTTCACTATTTTATTTTTGAAACATGATCTACCAACAATAAAAATAAAGCATGCATATGGAAACAAATAAAATCAAACAATCAAACAAATAAAAAGGGGCTTGGGTTGCCTCCCAAGAAGCGCTTGTTTTTGTTCGAGTCACGAGCCTGACTCTACCCTTATTTAACGGAAATCAGGGAGGTTTTCCCTACACTTAGGATTAAGTGCGGGTGAAAGTAGCGATACACACCCTTAGGGTGAAAATATGCCACGTGAGGTAAGAGTGGTGGATGAATTATATGCTCAAAGGGGTGTGCTCCTATCATCATAACCTTAACAAATTCAATCGGGTTAATGGGTGGATTAAGATTTTCTCCTAGAAATGGATCATTTTCTATCAACTTCAAGAGACTCCTAGTTGGGAATCCATCTTGACCTAATAAACCCTGTTTAAACCCATAATGTCTTTTGTGATCAATCATAAATGGGTGATGTAAGCATGTAAGGTCATTTTCCACTCCCATATTGGCTTCCTCTCTACAAGGCTTAGAGTCCACTATCTTTATCCTAAGATTACCCGAACTATATGGTTTGATGGGTGGATAGGAACCTATTTCAATTCCTAAATTTTCATCCAAGGATGGAAGATTAGGTAACGGTTTTGGTTGAGGCTCCGGTTCATCAAAACTAGGAACTTCCCTAGAACTAAGAGTAAGGTTATCATTATAAGTATTCAAACCTATATCCTCAAGTTGTGTTTGGTCCAAGGGCTCTACCTCTATCGGGGCTCCTATAGTCTCTTTACTTCTTCCGGGTAAGTCACGGGTGGTATGTGTGCCTCAAATGATGGTAAGACTTGTGGGGGACTTAGTGAGCTTATGTTATTTACTTCATCATTCCCCGTGTCACGGTCACCTATATCCTCAACATGTGTTTTATTATAATCTAACCCTAACATTTTCTCAAGTATCTCAAGTGCTTCTCTAGGCATCTCAACTTCTATATCCGAATCATAAGGATCATCCTGACTGCTATATTCAAACTGCCCAAAAGATTCATCATGTGTTTCTTGAGATTTATCATCATCGATCATAAAACCTAGGTCTTTTTTATCAATGTGATCATGTTCGGCTAAATCCTCCATCACATCAAGGTCACCTATGTGTTCATCTTGTATTATGGTAGTGCCTAACCATGACATGCAGCTAGGTGGCTCATACGAAACTATCCTAGGTGAAGGCTCATATGGTGCATAGGTTTCACTAAGTGAGGCATTTTGAGGGGTTGATGGAGCTCCTAAGGTGAATTTTTTAAAAGTCTTATGCACTTGGCCTCTTTTCTCAAGGTACTCAATAAAATCAATATAAGATCCTGTCCTCCTCATTTCATTCCCCCATCTTGGTATATCCAAACTGGTGTAATTATATTTTTTCTGGTAAAACTCTAGTGTCAGACTTGGTGGATTCACATTCTCCATAGTGGTGAACGGAATAGTCAATGAAAATTACGAACAAACACACAAAGAAAAAGATAGACTAAAGAAAACCTAAAAATAGAAATAAAATCTTACTAGAAAGGAATATAGCAAGTAGACCTAATAAAAAGAAATTCTAACCTAGACAATAACTATTCCCCGGGCTGCGGCGCCAAAAACTTGATGCGTGGGAATTGCACCAGGCTTTACCTCTCGAGGGATCTCGAGAAGCTTACAACCCCCACCAGGCAGTGTACCTGATCGTTGTAGTATAGTATAGTGACAAGTACCGGGGGATTGATCGTTCAACTCAGGAATAGTGTCGCTAGGATTAGAAAACCTAAAAACTAGGTCTAGAGGTGAGGGATGATTCTTTTTGTATTTTTTTATATTTTATAAAAGCAAATAAAAATCTCGGGTATTGGAAGAATGAGCGGAATTAGTTGCTAGTCAACTAACCCAATAACTACAGATGCGATCAAAATAAAATAACAAAAAAAAAAATGAAAATAAACAAAATTACTAATGTGGTATGAACAATATATGGGAGAATTGTGTTTACTTAGATTTCACTACTCCCTAGATATCTTTTACAGGTTAATTACTTGTTACAGTTGCGTGGATGACGGATTATATTCCTTAATACCATTCATGGGGTGGCGTACTTACTTCCCCAATCCTATAAGTTCCTACTTCACTCCTATGTCGAGCCGGCTAAGAAGCTCCTAACATGGGATCACTAGAATTCGCTCATGCATTAAATACAATCATAAAAACCTAGTACACATCGGTTCATGTTTCTTAAGACGTTCAAGCAAGTTACACAATGGAGATCTACCAGTTTTCTTAAGCCTAACATTAAAATCATTCATCCATTACAACTATAAACAAGCAATCAACCTATTACATCTAAGCAAACACATAAGAGATCTAGCCTAGCATGTTATAATCAAGACAAGCATAAGATATATTTAAACAACACATAGACATATTGAATGAATTGAAAGAAAACTTATCTTAATTGAATATGAAGGGTTTCAAGGGGTGAAAACCCTTGAAAATACTGTTACAAACGACCTAGGGTTTATTAGGTTCGATCCTAGTATTCTCCACACAAGTTCCTCTTTTAATGAATGAAAAATAGAAAAGTATATATAGATTTTGTGAGGTGACGGCGTCAAGAGGAAAAATCTGACGCCGTCATCTCGTCGCCAATAAAGTTCTCGGACTGCCTAGATCTATAGCTGACGCCGTCATGTGTATTTCTGCTCCAGGCCGTCACCAAAATAACTCTTGACGCCCTACTTCTGACGCCGTTACGTTTTCTCTGGGCCGTCATCCATTTTGCTCTTGACGCCGTCAAAAAATCCTTCTTGACGCCGTCAGGTACTGTTCCCAGCAAGGAAAATTAAGTCTTTGCCGTTTTCTTCACTTTTACGCTCCAAAAACGTCCAAAATGCTTCATTTTTCAGAATTCACTTCCAAAGTACCTAAAATCACAAAAGGAACGATTTAGGGCAATATTTGATCAAATAAATTCCAATTCCGGCTTAAATGACACCCTAAAAACGGTTCATTTTTCGCCTCATCAAAAACACACTATGATGCGTTATAATGCATCTAAGATTATAGGGATGCATCTACTTTAGGTCGGTGCATCTCGGATTTGTGGTTATAGTTCTTCTTATTCTTTCTTATTTTAAGTAATCTTCTTATTTGATCCTAACTATATATATATATATATATATATATATATATATATATATATATATATATATATATATATATATATATATATATATATATAATGTAAAATACAAGAGTTGAATTGATAATGTACATTCATGTTTTTATTTCATGTTTGTGTATATTTAAAATTTCCAACTAAAAATGAGGAATGATATGAAATTGACCATTTTTGATAAACTAAGACAACAGAGACAACTTAAAAGCATGGCCTCTCCTTTCCGGTCAACTGTCCACCCAGTTAGGGGTGTTATCGGGTCGGGTTATCGGGTCTTGTCGGGTCGGGTGAGTCGGGTTTTTGTTAGAAAAAAACTAACCCGCAACCCGACCCGATAAGGGGTCAGGTTATCGGGTTCGGGTAGATATTGGGTCGGGTTAATCGGGTTGGCTATAAAATTTGACGAAAAAATATTTGAGCTTAAACACTTCATTGACATTTAATTTTTGATAGCTAAAAGTGATTAACATATATTATAGTAGGGATTACTATTTGTTGTATACAATATGTTAGAGTAGGAGTAAAATATTTTAATCCGAATATGTTGTCCACGGCGGGGAGTACAATAGCATATTTGAAGTTATGTTACAGTTGAAATACAGTAACATAACTCGCCATTCCAAGTTAAATATCTTAAAAAATGCAAAGCCCAAATTGAATGTGTTTATAAAAGAAGGGCAAAGTTCTATAGCAACCATCACAGTAGCATATAACTTGATTATCACAGTAGCATAAGTTGATTTTCGGGTTGACCCGATAACCCGATAAAATTAATTTTATAACCCGAACCCGACCCGATAACACTATCGGGTTATTGGGTTCGGGTCAAAACAACCCACCAATATTTTTAAACCCGACATAACCTGACCCGATAAGCCTTATCGGGTTCGGGTCGGGTCAACCTGACCCAACTGACACCCCTACACCCTGTCGTGTGCAAGAAAAACATATCGGAATCACAATAAAAAGACTACGAAATAAGTAAAACAGAAATTGTGATTAAAAATATGCATTAAGTTCTTTGCTCCCTAATTTTTTTCTCATTAGTTTTCTCTTATATTTATGTGGATTGTATCTCCATATGACGGCCATATTATGCTAGTGTATTTTGACTTAGCAATTTTCCATACATATATGTTTATTTAAATGATCTGCGCTCGGTAGTGCAAGCAAAGCGAGTTAATTAACCGTTGGCATTGTCTCAAACGGGTGAGACATGTATTCAAATGCATTGATTGATTAGATCGTTTAACTTAATGAAATTTTTTAGAAAGCGGCTAATGGTTGGCTCGATTCCTTGTTGATTTGTACACAGAACTAACTTGTTTTTGACCCGTCGCCAAATACGCTCATTGGTTATCCAACCGCATGTAAAGAAACACATCCCGCGCGCCTTAAGTCCAATATAAACTCAACTACATATTTTGTTATACCAATCAAGTATGGTAGCCAGCTCCTTTTTTAAGGGTGCATCCCTTCGAAAGATATCCCACAAAGGCCACACATATACAAGTTTAAGCAAAACAAATATTCCTCCTCTAAAGAACCACATTCATGGCTTTTTTTCATATATATAGTAGGCTCAACTACTATATAACGACAACACATGCGAGTATCTACTACTTTATAATCGCAATAGCCACCCGCTTTCAAGGGTACACGCCTTTAAAACATATATCCCACATATAAACTGCGTTTAAACAAAAACAAACTACACCTCTTTCATGAGTACTTCATCCATTTTTAGGACACGAAATTTAGCCATTACGGGGGAATTAATACTTACACTAACCATAATATAAATCTTCAAAAATAATACACCATAAAACACATTAGTATGATATCAAATCTCAAAAACTTGAACAAACTTCAACTAATAAAACTAAAAACATCTGATATCAGAAAGCAAGTATCTATATCTATATCAACGATGCGCTAGACCTACAGACTGGACAATTATTCTTGCGTATTAACCAACTCGTTATGCATTGCGCATGATACTCATGCCTACAACCTAATATCCCTATTTCGTCGTTTTCTTCGTATTCTCCCATACAAATAGCACAAATTTCATCTAATTTTTCAAGTGTTACCGTCACATGTAAACCCGGAGCACGTATGTTGTTGATTGGTTTTTGCAAAGCATTCTCTAGTGCTTGCACAGCTCGTTGGATCGCAATGGGAGCGTTTTCAATACAAGATCCGTAGTAAACACGAATCTTGTGGTAATAGTCGTTTAGATAATATCGGTAGAGAGATCGCTTAAGTTCATCCAAACGAAGGTGTCGATGATACTGATCACTCATCTTTGAAAAAGGAAGGTTTATTAAAGTATATGACGTACGTTGTCTTTATATATATGTGGTGTTTTGAAAAGTCGGTTTGTTAAAGAAGTGTGATTTGATACATTTAAATACGAAGAGCGAATATTAATATATTATGTGAGGATATATATATAAGATGGTGTGGATATGAAAACTAATTTAGATATATGTGAGGATATAACTTTTCATGTTGACGTCTTAAATCTTATGTTCGTAAAAAAGAGGTATCATAGCTAAGTCGTTTTGCCACGTCACCACCGATTCATCATTCTCTTTTTCACATTCACGTGATAAAATAACTCTCCACTCAAGCAAAAACACTTCTTTTTTGACCCACCATTTTATTTTATTTTTATTTATCCAAACCAACTTAATTATTTTTCACTCAATAAAACTACAAATTACAATAAAAAAAGTATATAAAAAACATAAAAAAAAGGAAAAAAATACAATACGATAACTAAAAAATACAATACGATAATTAATTGTCGCGTCTATTTTTTCGATGGATAGTCTTTTTGCTAGTGATGAGAAACACCATTTCTTCCAACTGCATTGGCAAATGGCGGCCGGGAGAGGGTGAGGTAATGCCTTAACGGCGGCGCCGTTTGGCCTTCCACGTGAGAATGGCGCTTGAGCCACGCCACCATACCCATCTCTCATATATACAATGAGAAAACCGAAAACAAACTGTAGAGATTTAAAAAAAAAAAAAAAAAAAAAAAAAAAAAAAAGTGTGCAGTTTATTTGAAGAAATTAGACAAAAAGCGACACGTAATTTGAAGCAATATCCCTGAAATTGTGTTCAAAAAAATGTTTGACTTCATAGTAAAAATTCACTGTGAAGTTTACGCTAAACTATAGTAAAAAAAAAAATCTGAATAAGTTTGACAAAACATGAGTAATAAAACTTCCCAAAAAAAAGCTATTTTGATAACAACCGATTTGGTAACAAGTTAATTTAGGGAAGAAATTAGTTTTAGGAAGATAAATGGGAAATTTTGTATGTTATATGTTGGCTGGAATTATGAGTAGGTGTTGTTAACCTTGTGTGGAAACCTAGACCAAGTGTTTGTGAAAATGTCTATGTGAACTAAAACACGGCTAACTAGTATATAGGATAATGGGAAAGTTTCAAGAAGTTTGATGATGTTTTCAGCCTAGTTGTCATTGTGTGCCGTGGTTTTGCGGATAATGACTTGCTGGGAAATTTGCACTTGGTCTGCAACAGTTACGAGTCAAATGTGTCTGACTAAAACTGAGGTCTTTTTCTCCCCTTTTGAATGATATGTTGGTCCTTATACTAATGTTGAGAATGGTGTATACTTTGTAGCAAAAAACAAATTTATTGGGTGTTTGGGATTGCGTTCAGTTAGATATAATTGTCCTTGTTTTGCGTAATATAGCTATTGTTGCTTTTCAGGACAACATCTGTGTCAATGCTTTAGATATAGCTTCAGATCCATACCGTGCTCTGGTTGATAAGGCAAGTGATGCATTCTATAAACTTAGCAACACAAGTTCGAAGTCCAGGCCTACGTTTTTATGGTAAAAACCCTGAATTAAACGTTTAATATTTGTGATATGTATGTTGTGGGTAGCTAAGCATGGACATTTAGTTTCTACTTTAGCTATATGAGTTACTTTTCCGAAGATTGATCTTGATAATGATTTTGAGAAGTTGGGAAGGTAACATGCTTAAATCAAGAGGCCATTAATTTCAGCCCATTCACTCATGAATGGGTCGGTTTAATTTATATTTCAAAGGATGTCAAAGTATAATTTTAAGGCGCAAAGCCTCTTTAATATAGTTTTCTGAACAAATTTAACATTCTAATTTATATAAGAAAAATATTTGGACACATACTAGTGCTTTGGGACACCCTACCTTACACCCAAAATGACCTGTTTTGACTTACTGTCCATTTGGAAAACACCAACTTACTATGAATACCGGGGATTCTTAATTTAGTCATTACATTTTTCTTATGGATCTTGTTTGTAGGCAATGTCTGCATACGATTTTGAGAATGCTCAAAACATTGATAGCCAGTATAGAACCAGATGATCATGTGAAGAAAACAATGAACACCATTAATGCAGGTTAAGTTTTCATCTTTTTGCGTTACCTTGATTTTAATCTATGAAAAGTGAGACATCCTGTAATTTTTTATATCAATTGACTCTTAACGAAATGTTAGAGGTGGTCTGGTGGCAATGTTAACCCACTTATGGGCAAATCAGTGGTCAACTTAAAAAACTTGGCTAATATAAACGGGTTGATGTGGGTTGCTGCTTTTTCTCTTACAGGTCAAATGGATAGAAAATTGGCTAAAATTAACTGGCACATTTATCATTTATGAAAATTAATAACTAAAATAAGTAAGTATGCGGGTCAACCAACCCCATCCTGACTTTACCCGTTATGAACCCGAATGACCACCACGTTTATCAACCTCAAACGTTTCTTTTTATCCCTCCAGCTGCTAGGTGGAGGTTGGCAGCCACTAAAAAACAGAAGCTGAAAAAAGTTCTCATTGTCAAAAGAGCCAAGGATGAGGCTAATTCCAAATACATATAAGTTGGTATATATGACCAACTAAATCGCTAAACTTAAGGGGAAATTTTTAAAAACAATAAGTGGTTGATGATCAACCGGACTGATGTTAATTTGTACAAAGAACTAACTGTATTTGACCGGTTATCAGATACACTTAGTTGTGATACAGTCAGCTTGTTTTGCGGCTTTAAGGAAACACATCTGAGCCTTACTTGCATGTTGCAAGCATTTTCTTTATTAATATATACTTTGCGGCAAAGAAACAAACTTAATGGAGTGTTTAGGATTGCATTCAGTTAGATATACTTGTGCTTGCTTTGCTTGTAATATAAATTTCATTGTTTTTCAGGACAATGTTTTTGTTAACGTCGTAGCATCAGTTCAGTACCGTGCTCTGGTCTATAAGGTAAGCAATGCATTCTATAAACTTAGTAACACTAGTCCGAAATCCAGGCCTACGCTTTTTATGGTAGAACCCTTGAATCAAAAGTGAAATAATTGTAATGTCTATGTTGTAGGTAGCTTAACATGGTAAATTTTCTCTTTTCCGAAGATTAATCTTGATGATGATTTTGAGCATAAGAATGAAACTTCCAAGGCTATTGAAGGTGAGCTTGAAAGGTAGCATGCTCAAATCAGTAGGCAGTCATCATGTGTAATTCCAACGCATGCGGAAGGATAGAAATAAAGATAATACTTAAAAGGAGCCCAAAGTGTGTTTTGAATGCACAAACCTTGTAATATATTTTTCTAAACAAATTTAACATCCTAGTTTGTATAAACAGAAGGAAAAATATGGACATAAAGTGCATTGAGACAACCTACCTCACCGCACCCAAAATGACCTGTTTTGACCTACCCAACATGAGTACCGGGGACTTGTAAGTTGGTTAAAACATTTTTCTTTTTGATTTTGCTTGAAGGCAATATCCAGCATACGATTTTCAGATTTTTCAAACATTGATAGCAAATATGGAACCAGATGATTGTATGAAGACAACAATGAACGAAATTAATGCAGGTAACAAATCTTATCTATCTTTGGAAGTGAAACATTCTGTTTTCTTTGCTATCAGTTTGCTTTTTAAAGGGTCACGTCCTTACCCTTTAGTTAACAATTCTTAGAGGTGGCAATTTCAACACACTTATGGAGTTATGGGTAATGGGTAATCAGTAAATGGGTCGATTTGGATTATTGCTTATTCTTTAGCTGGTTAGATGATAAACTCAGTGAACTTGGCTAATATAAAAGGATCGATGTGGCTTATTTCTTTCTCTCTAACCATCTAACGGATAAAACACTTGGTTAAGTTAAACTAGTACATTAATCATTTATGAAATTAATTAACGAAAATACAAAAGTGCATCTGTCAGCGCAACCCAGCCTGTTTTTACCCATTATAAACCCAAACGACCTGCCCGTTTTTCAACCTCTAACCGTGTCTTTGAATCCTTCCAGCTGCAAGGCTGAGGTTGGCAGCCTCTAAAAAACAGAAGTTGATAAAATTCCCGTTAACAGAAGAGCCAAGGATGAGGCTAAATACCTGCCGGGTTTGGTACTGAACGCCATAGACAAGCAATTGTTGGGTTTGGAACCACTGATAAAAATGTGGACATGGTTCCAGTGACTCGGTATTTTAACATGATGAAGAAAATAGGTGCAGCATCTAAATTATCTGCCGTGTTCATCCGTCATGGACCTGGTGTTGTTCGTGAGTTCTTGATATTGTTGCTACTCATGTAAGAGATTGACTTCTTCAGAGCAGCGCCGGCAGCTGATCACCGACTTTGGTTTAAAAGGTACCTCTAAAGTACAAATTGTGCTTATATTGTTCAAAAGTTTGTATATTTGTGGTCTTTATTTATATGACTATATATCATTTTAGTGTTTTACTCAAAAACTATGAAGCAGTTCATTTACTTAGTCCACTTTTATTCAAAAACGGGCAGGACATTGAGGAGACCGATTTTACCCATTATGAACCCAACTATCCTGCCCGTTTTTCAACCTCTAACGCGTATCTATGTAAATGTATTAAGTTTGGGTGTTGCACGCTTAAGACAAGCCATTGTGGATGTGGAGGGTTTAGGATGAAACTGCTTATAAATTAGCAGCTGTGTTTATCCCTCATGGACTAAGTGTTGCATGTTTAGATTGTTCAAACTTGGTATATTTGTGCACTTTTTTACGACATAACTTCAATAATCTTAAGCAGTTCAAGGAGGATGAGTAATTTATAGGTAAGTTGGTATATTACAGTTAAAATGGGTTAAGTTGGTTTACAAGATCTCAAACAACTCAGAAGTTGTCTAACAAGTATTCAGATTGTTGCATTTGACTAATTAAAAGAAAATACTACAGTATTAATATTAAATGAGATCTAGCTCAAAACCAATATTAAACAATATACGATACTATTACATAGCATAAGTAAGTAATACATCTAAATCGGCACTCCAACAGCCCTACACAACGGACAAGCGTTCTTGCATAACAACCAGCCTTCAATACAATCTGCATGAAACTCATGGCGACAAATCAATGTCCGGTCCGTATCCCGTCATTTTCTTTGTATTCTCTCAAACAAACGGCACAAACGCCATCCATCTTGTCAAGCACTAAGGTCACATGTAGATTCTCTGATATTGTTTTTTTAGACAAACCCGAAGCACCAATATGTTCTCTGAGTATGTCAACTATTTCTTTTTCTTCAAGTCGGAAGACATTTTCGCGGCCCCTTTCAATGATCAGACGGCATAAAGCAGGTATATTGACTATACTTTCTACATGCTGCTGGAACTCGTCCCCACCACGAGTTGATCTGTGAAAACCTTGCAAGTGCTGAATCATAAAAGGTGGAGGTGTCTCCGTAAATGGGACGATTTTCATCTTCGAACAACAAAAAGTTTATTAAAAAAAAAAGTGTAAGATCGATAATGAGGAAAGACTGAAAAGAATCGTAACACGTTAGGTTTAAGTTGTTGCATCTATATATAGGTTTAGCAAAGGTCGGTTAATTGTAATTTTTTTAAGAATATAACCGTGTTTTTTTTTTTATGGTAATGTATTTTGTATATACGTGTTTTTTGTTGGGCCTATATTTTGTTGTATGGTTCATGGAATAATAAGGCCCAAATAATTAGCATTTTAAAATCGTACTCCAGTCTCCATAAAAGTTATACTTTTGGTGATAGAGACTTGTTGCATAAGATTTGGTTTTAAAGACATATAAACACAAATCTATTTTATATATTTATAAAAAAAAAAAGGACTAAGCAGCAAATTCACATCTTTGTTGAAGTCACTTGGTGATATATATTTTATTTATTTTTGTAAAACTCATAAAATGAGAACATGACATTTGACAAACCTTATAGAAACAGATGATTACTTGTTTTTTCATAGAGCAACGCATTTTTCACGTAAAGGTTTTTCGTACGTATTACTTCTTTTTTATATAAATAAATGTTTACTTTTATATAAATGATGTTTTATTGTGAACAGCCTAAGGAGTAAGGATTGCATCGCACATTTTATAAGCTGTACAAAATTTTAAAGAACTATTGTTTTGATACGGAAAAAGTATTTCTTTTGAAAATAGTCTTTAGTACCATAAATGTTTGATAAACTATCTGTATTTAGATAAAAACTAGAAATTGGATATTGCTACGATTTTCTAAATTAGATCAAGTAAGTAATTAGTATGTTATTTCGTTATTAAGGATTCTATGCAAACAATACAATAATTTCAAAAAGGCACACGTGTTTTTGATAAATGCCAAAACACATATTAGTACCCCGAACTTGACAAACAGGATCATTTAGTACCCTAAACTTTTAAGGGTGTAAAATGGTACCCCAAACTTGGCAAACTATATATACTACTACCCTCTACTAAATTAACTCCATAACTTATTATTTTTTATTCAAAAAAAAATTTACTATGTCCTATGGTAATTTAAATTATTTGTATTTAAACTTAGGATAATTAATCATACTTTATTTAAAATTGAGTTAATTTCATTTTTAAATTAATACAACATTATATTTAGTTATTGAGATAAATATATATTTAAAATAATACTTTAATATATAGATATCCGTATTATATATAATATGTTTGTTTCAAATAATTTGAGACTATAACAATTTAACTATTCATTTCTTTGTATGCATATGTTAAATTGAAAATTACAAAAACTTATATATAGTTAGTTATAAGTTGATCTAAAAATTATTTGTAGCAAACATTTAACAATAAAATATGAAGATATAGAGTAATGCGTTAGAAATATTTTAGAAATAGATACGACATATATATTATTTATATTCTAAATAATCAATTAAAATAGTATATTAATTTAAATATATATAATATAATATAATTTTAGGAAAAGAATATATTTATCTAGCCAAAGTTTTACTATAAATTATTTATTAAAGAAAAAGTTTAATAAATTAAATTTTAGGAAGAAAAAAAATTGTTGAATTAATTAGCATAGGGTAATAGAAATTCTATTTTGTCAAGTTTAAGGTACCATTATGCACTTTTAAAAGTTCAGAGTACTAGATGATCCAGTTTGTCAAGTTCAGGGTACTAATATGTGTTTTGGCTTTTGATAAACTAACGGAGACAACTTAGAAGCCTGGCCTCTCCTTTCCGGTCAACTGTCCACCTAGTCGAGTGCAAGAAAAACACATGAGAATCACAATAAAAAGACTGCGAAATAAGTAAAAGAAATTGTGATTAAAACAATATGCGTTAAGTTCTTTGCTCCCTAATTTTTTTCTCATTAGTTTTTTTTTTTTTTTTTTTTTTTTTTTTTTTTTAATTTTTTTTTAAATAGCAAATATCATCACCACCACCAAAGGAAGGTGGGAGAAATTTTCGCAACATGCTTCTCCTGCAAATATCGAGCTCTTTGAGTCAGATTTTTCAATGGAGGAAATTAGGGAAGGAGTTTGGAACTTGGAAAAGGTTGAATTCCCTAGAGCTAGCAGGACTTAATTTCAACTTCATAAAACTTTTTTATTTTTTTTTTATTTTTTTTATTTATTTATTTTTATAATGGCGATTAGATTATAAACTAGCAAGGAGCTAGAATTGTTACAAAATGGGGGATAGAGCGTTACAAGGGTGGTTAAACTAGGGGTGGCAATTTCTGACCGGACAAGAAACTCGACATGAAACTGACACGAAAATTAACAGGTTCGGGTTGAGTTAAATATATTTCGGGTCGGGTTTGAGTCGATCCATCTAACCCGTTTAATAAACAGGTCAAGTTCGGGTGAATAAATTAAGTGGGTCAACCCGCCAACCCGTTTAAGATTTTTTTTAATTAAAAATTATTTATACAGATTAAGTGGGTTAAACAGGTCGACCCGCAACTTAATAAAAAATGATCTTATTAAGTGATAAAATGAAATGTTAATTACAATGTGATGGATACAATGCTTTATATAGTATCTACAATACAGAAAATAAAATGACTAAAATGTACAATGAGGTGAGATGTTGACTTCTTTAGTCTTCCAAATTGTGTTGACTTTGACCTACTTGAAAGTATGTACTTCTTTAATACCCATCCCTCTTATAACTGAAAACAAATTATAGAGATAAATAAGTAAAATTTACTAACAAAAAATAAAAAAGAAAACCATTTTCAAAGTTAAAATGCACTGCGAAATTTAGGTAAAAAAATAAAAATGTATAGTTTATATGAAAAGATTAGACAGGAAACTACACCTAACTTGAGGCAATATCATTGAAATCGTTTTTAAAAGACTGTTTGACTTCAGATGTGTTTGTTAAAAGTACCGGTAAGCACTAATAAGGAGCAGAAGCCGTAAGCTGTTAGCTGGAAGATGTGAGTAGTAGACACCGCTCACTGCTTTTAAAAAAAAAACATTGAAAAATTAGCTTTTCTAAAAATTAGCCAAAGCTCGCTTTTTTGCCAAACGACCATTAAAATTCAAAATGCTCGTTGTTCGTCGCTAACCGCCCAATAAGGTTCACAACTCTTCGCGCCAAACATACAACTGCAGTGTCAAGTTTCCGTTAAACTGTGATTCTAATAAAAAAATCTGAAAAAGTTTAACAAACGACTAGAATAAAAGTGAGAATTGCTGAAAAAAATTCTACCAAAAAAAGTTATTTTCTTTGTTAAAGAAAAAACTTCAAAAAAAAAAGCTATTTTGATAACAATTGATTTGGTAACAAGTTAATTTAGGAAAGAAATTAGTTTTAGGAAGATAAATGGGAAATTTTGTATGTTATGTGTCGGCTCGAATTATATGAGTAGTTTTTTTTTTTTTTTTTTTTTTTTTTTTTTTTTTTTTTTTTTTTTTTTTGTAAAAAGGCTTCTTATCCTGGTAAAAAATATTACTCAAAAAACTGATAGGTATATGAATGTGGCTGAGTACCGCATTGATTTACAAAGACAACACACTCCTATGTGTAATCTAACTACATGATTCGTCATACCGTAATCATGAAGCTAAACAAGGCGAAGACACGAAATAAATAGAACCAAAAAAGCCCAAACCTACGCCTAACAAACATTCTACGTTGTGATGTTAAGGTCTTCCACAACTTAGACCAAACGCACTCCTAGTTGTTGTTAACCTTGTGTGGAAACGTAGACCAAGTGTTTGCGAAAATGGCTACGTGAACTAAAACACGGCTAACTAGTGTATAGGATAATGGGAAAGGTTTACTGTTTATATCATAGTATAGATTAAGGGAAGTTTCGAGAAGTTTGATGAAGTTTTCAGCCTAGTTGTCATTGTGTGCCGTGGTTTTGTGGATAATGACTTGCTGGGAAATTTGCACTTGGTCTGCAACAGTTACGAGTCAAAAATGTGTGAATAAAATTGAGGTCTTTTTCTCCCCTTTTGAATGATATGTTGGTCCTTATACTAATGTTGAGAATGGTGTATACTTTGTAGCGAAAAACAAATTTATTGGGTGTTTGGGATTGCGTTCAGTTAGATATAATTGTGCTTGTTTTGCGTAATATAGTTATTGTTGCTTTTCAGGATAACATATTTGTATATGTTGTAGGTGTAGCTTCTGATCCATACCGTGATCTAGTTGATAAGGCAAGTGATGCATTTTATAAACTTACCAACACAAGTTCGAAATCCAGGCCTACGTTTTTATGGTAAAAACTCTGAATTAAATGTTTAATATTTGTAATATGTATGTTATGGGTAGCTAAGCATGGACATTTAGTTCCTACTTTTAGCTATATGAGTTACTTTTCCGAAGCTTCATCTTGATAATGATTTGAGCAGAAGAATGAATTTGCCAAGGCTGTTGAAAAAGAAGTTAATTGGGAAGGTAAGATTCTTAAATCAACAGGCCATTATGCATTTATGTGTAATTTCGGCCCATTCACTCATGAATGGGTCGGTTTAATTTATATTTCAAAGGATGCCAAAGTATAATTTTAAGGCGCAAAGCCTCTTTAATATAGTTTTCTGAACAAATTTAACATTCTAATTTATATAAGAAAAATATTTGGACACATACTAGTGCTTTGGGACACCCTACCTTACACCCAAAATGACCTGTTTTGACTTGCTGTCCATTTGGAAAACACCAACTTACTATGAATACCGGGGACTCTTAATTTAGTCATTACATTTTTCTTACGGATCTTGTTTGTAGGCAATGTCTGCATACGATTTTGAGAATGCTCAAAAACATTGATAGCCAGTATAGAACCAGATGATCATGTGAAGAAAACAATGAACGCCATTAATGCAGGTTATAGGTAATCTGCTGGCAATGTTAACCCACTTATGGGCAAATCAGTGGTCAACTTAAAGAACTTGGCTAATATAAACGGGTTGATGTGGGTTGCTGCTTTTTCTCTTACAGGTCAAATGGATAGAAGATTGGCTAAAATTAACTGGTACATTTATCATTTATGAAAATTAATAACTAAAATAAGTAAGTATGCGGGTCAACCAAACCCATCCTGATTTTACCCGTTATGAACCCGAATGACCACCACGTTTTTCAACCTCAAACGCTTCTTTTTATCCCTCTAGCTGCTAGGTGGAGGTTGGCAGCCACTAAAAAACAGAAGCTGATAAAGTTCTCATAGTCA
>JARVZY010000919.1:0-25460 GCA_030686995.1 Artemisia argyi
GGATTATTTTGACAATAGTAGCAAAACGCGAGTCAAGACCATTAACTGCATAGATTACCAGGTTTTTTTCACTTACCACGGTGCCAAGATTCTTGAGTCTATCCGCCATGGACTTTATTTTTGTGAAATATTCATTAATAGACAGGTTCCCAATCTTAATTGAACGAAGTTCATTATCAAGATTTATGGCCCTAGCATCCTTGTTATCATGAAACAAGTCTTTAAGATGATCCCATAAAGCTTTAGCATTACCCGGAGTTGAAACGACTTGCTCTTGAAGAGAGTCACATAAGGATCCAAGGATCCACATCTTGATGAGATCGTCAAGCTTGCACCATTTAGGATTAATGGTGCTAGATGAGGCTTCTAGTTCCACGTGAGATTTGAGACCGAGACTACCAAGATGGATCAGGAAAAAGGAGCTCCAAGAGTTGTAGTTATGTTTTTCAAGGTCCAATTTAATGGGGACCTTATTAGTTATGCTGAAAGGTATTAATTTGTCTGCTGAAGTTGGTGGTGGGGGAGGAGTGTTGGCGTCATCACCTGCCATGTTTCTGATATTCGTGATAGGGTTTTAGAAAGTGTACGTGAGTTTTGGGAGAGGAGGGAAGAAAGAATCGGTTTGTTAGAGAAGAATTAGGAGAAAATTAGTGGCTGTGATACCATATTGATTGGAAATTGATTTCCTTGCCTCATACATCAAAATACAACCGTATATATCAATACAAGGATAATTCTAGAATCTGGGCTAAGCCTGGGAACAGACAAATGGGCCTAGAGCAAACTAATAATACAAGATATACATATACATCGACTAATAATATTATGTACATATATACTTGAAGTGCATGAAATTTTGTGGCACTCATCAAGCGACGACCCAGTACAATGACACCACTTGCACTTCCCTAAAGACGGCTCTGATTGTTAGCATATGCTTATCTTTCATTAGGGTCAATTATGAAAATGAGATAGACACTTTACGTTAACTAAACCACATATATAACAAGAAGTAAAGCTATCTCTGTCATAGTAAAAACTCCTTTAAGAAACTCGTTGTCCGATGTGGATCAAGCTTTGGCTGGACATGAATCAGTTTCTAAAGACATGCTTGAAATTTCTTAATATACTAAAAACTAGTAACATTGTTTAATTAAATTTGAGGATCATGATAACTTTAAACTTTAAGACATTGTCGTAACAAGTATGTATTAGAAGTTAGAACGTTAATGTACTATATCTACTCTTCATGTTTATTATGACACTAGTGACGTACTTATTTTACGTTGAGGCCATGTGAATGTATCATCTACATCTACATCTACCTCTACCTCTACCTCGACGTATACATCCATACATAAACGTTTCCTTGATCCTTGTCTATTTACTCAACGATTTTAAAAAGATTTAATTGCATTTTTGGTCCCTGTGGTTTGGCCAAATTGTAGATTTGGTCCCTAAAAGTTTGAAAGTGCACTAGAGGTCCCCATTTTCAAGTTTTCGTTGCATTTTTGGTCCCTGGGCCCACACGCCGTTAACGCTGCTCCGTTACTCACCCCATGTGTGTTGCACACGAGGGTTTTTTGGTCATTTCACTAACTAGAAAACACGGACCACTTTTGTACCCAACCAGACCCCACAAAATCTAATAAAACTACCCACCCACTCACTAAAAAACAATTCCCTCTTTTCTGAAACCCTAATTTACTAATCAAAACATAATCCTAAATGATCTAAAGGCTTGCAAAAATCGTCCCTTAAGATTCACAGTGTAAAATGGTTAGGGGAGTTCAAGTTTGGCGTTTTCGACTTGATCATGCACTTAACACATATGATCCGTATACAGTTTATGGTAAGGCATTGGCAATTTGGCAGAGTTTGTAAACATTTTTTTTGTTGATTATTGATTAGCTTAAATTCTGACATTGTTGTTTTGTTTCTTAAACGGCCGATTATCCCAACATCTTTTCAATGATGGTGCACCATGGTGGAATTTTCACAAGCAGACCTAATAGGAATTATGTAAATGGCAAGGTACAATTTGTAGATTTTGTAGATAGTGAACACTTAACGGTTGAGGTGGTTAATAACATTGTAAAAATGTTAAAATATGATCCACAACAAGTAATGTTCTATCACTTCAGACAACCTAAGAAAAATTTGGATTGGGGACTTAGAGCATTGGCTTGCGATGATGATATTGTGAGCCTGATTAGTTATGTTTCAAGCATAAGGGTATAGAAGTTTTCATTGAACATAATGAGACCAGGGTTGAGTCATTTTATAAGCCTTTATTTAGGAAAACAATGGAGATCAAGGAGATAGATGACACTAATGAAATAGTTGATTTGGATGAAGATGATGTTGTGAAGAAACCAGTGCCTAGGTCTACTAGGCAGTTGGCCATTGAGTGGTTGAATGAACATGTTAATACATATGTGGCTATGGTAGAGCAGGTTAACACAGTTGTGGGTATGGATAACTTCATTAATAGTGGTAATGAGCGGGGTTTGGATAACTTCATTGATAGTGGTAATGAGCAGGGTTTGGATAACTTCATTGATAGTGGTAATGATCAGGGTAATGAGCTAGGTAGTGATAATGAGCTAGGTAGTGATCATGAGCAGGGTAGTGACCATGAGCAAGGTAGTGACCATGAGGAAACTAACCAAGTTATAGAAGATGTGGAACACATTGTAGAGCAAGTAGATGTCCCTATTGATGGATTTAGGTTTAATATTGATGATGATGGTGATGGTGATGGTGTAAATGAGGCTTTGACTACTGAAGTTAATTCAATAGAGGATGATATTAAGGAAATTGACTTTGATTCTTATGAAAGTGATCTTGGGGATGATAATGATAATGCTAGGAAATCTGCACTTAGGAAATTAAAGAAACAAGGGAAACAAGTAGTTGCATAGCAAAGGATTGTTAACTAGTTCTTTGTTGGGCAGGAGTTTTCAACTAAGGAAGATGCTAGAAAGAAAATTCATACACATTTTGTTGAAACTAGGAGAAACATTAAGTTAAAAAAGAATGATAAGGTTAGGATGAGGGCTGTTTGTTATGGGACAGTTCCAGGTTTAGGAAATAATGGTCCGGATAGACAACAAGAATCTATTCAAAGCACAAAAGGACAAATGGTCAATAGTCAAAAGGAAAATAATCTTGTAAAGGGGAAAAACAAGGGCATAAATGTAATTGCACAAGAAGATGAGCTTAATAAATGTCCTTGAAGTGTGTACATTCACTATGTACCAGAGATCCAAATATGGGTGGTTAGGACATTTACTGATTTACATAAATGTCTTCATTCTAGAAAAATCAAAGCTTGCACATCAACTTTTCTTCACATGTTCAAGATCTGATACAATTGAATCTAGAGATGCCAACCAAGGATATACAAGATCAAATGAAGAAGCGGTTTCATGTTGGGGTTTCTATTCATAAGGCTTTTAGAGCAAAAGCAAAGGCACAATCTGCTTTAAAAGGTGATGCTGAAGTGCAATATGCTTTACTTAGAGACTATGTGTTAGAATTACAAAAGGCTAATCCAAACACAACAGTTAAGTTAGATGTTTATACATGTAATGGGTCCCTTCACTAGATGCATCATTTATCCAGAAGCAACCTTACCAGGAACAATTCTGATTCTAATTCCCATATCACAATAATCATTTTATAAAACATAGAGCCAAACACCCCTGAATCATCATTTTTTTTAGAACCAACATTAAGAATTAGCTGAAATCTGTAAGTGCAGTATTCACATTCTTGTTTGGGCAACTGTAGCTAACGACGTGATTAGATTAAACGTAGCCTAAGACTATAGATAGCAAAATGAGTTTGGTAATAGGTCAACTTTTTTGAAAGGTGAAAACAGCCTGGGTCGACCCAACAACACTTGTTAGTTCATCTTTTCGATGTCATAAATAACCAATACTTCACAATAAATGCAGCCCAAATTAAACTGTTTTTTCACATAGTTGGGTTGATATCGCCCTTTCTAGAATAATATACCATCTTCGTACTTACATATACTACAATACAATAATATATTGTTCTGGTGTCTTTTTTTTCCACAAATAATAGGTTTAAATATTATAAATATCATTGGCTGTTTGAAGCACCTATTGGAAAACCAATTTCTAAATTAGCAATGTCAATTAATTGATGCAAGTGTAAACTTATATAATAGTAATCGCAAATGTAGTAACCTTTGAATGTAGTTTTTGTTCTCCGGTCAATGTACCTAAGTCCTTCATTGTGATCCCAAAGTTGCCGATGTTGATTACTGGTAGAACCTGTAACAGAAGTTGCACACATATATATAAATTATCCTTCCTGGTTTATTCTCAGGATTCAAGATGTTAATGAGCTTCACCAACTCGCTTGAATCCATTTTGTCGCTCACCTTTTACATGAAAATATGACTTGTAAGCTACTAATCTTTATCGTGCAAAAATTATATGAAGCTGCTTATTCTATAGCGAAGGCATGCATAACCCAAGTAGGATATGTTTTCAACACAAATGTAAATGTTTTATTAGCAGGCACAAGAAACATCATCATTATCTCTTAATCACTCCATCGTTAAAAATTGAAATAATAATAATAATAATAATAATAATAATAATAATAATAATAATAATAATAATAATAATACACTGCATGAGTTTGTTTCATGGTAGAATTTAGCAAAAATATAAACCTTCTTACTTCAGATTATGTGATTTTCAATTCTTTTTTTAATTAGGATGTACCAATCAGCGTTTCATTTAAACCCAAACAAATAATCAAGAACGACCTCATTGATAAAGAATCCTTGCTTCAAAGTTGGGGTACACTTATCACTAAATTACGGAGATGGAGCTCCAGTATGTTGTAACATGCTACAATCTTCAATGGTCCAACAAAGTAAGTTTAGCTCAATTCCTTCTGTGTATCCTCCATCAATGCACCTGCAAATAAAACAATCTAATATGACCCAAACCATAGAGGTAGAGACGACGGAAAGGGGGAGGGCAATATCAAAAGACTCATGAGCGAACGTGTAGTGACATAATATAAATGGCTGATTTTTAAAGAAATCTAATCAAACTATTACCTACCATGGTTAGAATCTGCACCCTCAACTAATTATTATATTTAAACTATACTTGTTCGGTGTGAACTTATTAATTCTATTATTCATAGATATTCAAAACCGTCATAATAATTATTAATAAAAGATATACATGAGGATGCAAAGAAACAAAGTTAGTTTAATAGATGTGATTAAGAATAGATTTGAGCTATAATTTTATAATCTACATAATATACATTTAGTCGTCAATGGTTGCTGCCATCAATGGATAACTAGGGGTGTTTGGGTGCTGCTGTCAAGGGGTGTTTGGCTGCTGTTGTCCGGTATGTTTGGTTTCTGTTAGAAGGGTGTTTGGTTGCTGCTGTCATCCACGTTGAACGTGTTTCAATGCCCAAAGGCTGCCCCTAAGGTCCCATGTCTACATCTCCAGGTTAATGAGAATCTACTCATCTACTATCAAAATAGGGTGACCTTTGGTTTTGGTACGTATCTGGTTCCATTGGACCGGGATAATGTGGGACACCTTGGCCATCTGATGGCCCATGTGGTGGAGGTGCAGAATTGAGTAGTGGTCCCAATGGCTCACCTTGAGAGCCAGGTTGATTTGGACAAGATGGCTGCAAAAACTCGCCTGAATGAGGGCCATGATATCCAATTTGTATTGACGGTACATGTTCCATTTATTTAATATCCATCTATCACATTTATTGGCAATGACCTCACCAGTTTGGCCATATAAAACTGCTTAGGTACCAGTGACTAATTGTGTACATATCAGTGTATGCCTGTAAAGAGTGGCTAAAGATCAGAGGTAGAAAAATGAATGTCCTAGGTTATGTAGCGGGTCAACTGCGGTGAGTCAAAAAAGCGGGTACAGATCAGAGTTACAAAATAGTAGCATGAAAAGAATTAAACTCATTCAATGAGGATGTTTTTTGGGTTTAAATTCAGATACTATTTTACTATACTATTTTTCAAAACTGACCAACTCCTCTTTTGTAATGTCATTGTAATTTTTCATACATAAACATTTATCTATAATAACCACTTTGAATTATGTTTTCGTATCACCAGTTGATAAGCGGACATTTATGGTTGTGGGCCGCGGGGTAGCAGCTACAACCAATCTAACGGTGTAAAGTAAAGTGTAACATATAGTGAACCTTTGTCCTGTGGTGTCTCAGCAGTACGGGTCGAAACTGGAGCACGCACCAGTGTAATTGTCGAGGCCGCAGCGCGCACAGACCCTGTAAAGAAACAACTGTCATGATTTTATTCTCGTGGTGTTGCTTTGCCAAAATACGGAGAGCGTTCAAACGTTGTAAGCAAGTGTAAGTAATACGAAAGACTCACAACTGACAATATATATAATCATTCAGATGAGGTTGCATATGTTTAACTATTTACTACACATATTTTACTATAGCAAAAAAGGTGAAAGAAACAAAGAATAGGCAATATTTATAAACAAACCTCGACGATGCATAACACTTGGTGGATCAACTGGGACATCCGGGTGAAAATCTGTTGTGCGTCTTTGGTCTGAACCAAGAAAAAACGTAACATATAATCAGTTAGGTAGAATAATATCATGGCTACACTTATGTAATTCAAATTCAATAAATTAGCGGTCATATTACGTTGGCACGTATGGTGACGACGACTACTCGTGGAATGTGAGTGGGCTGGCTCGTTGAGGCTGTAGCTGCTGCATAGAGAATGAAAAAGGAGCGAATGTGAAATACTATTTTTTTCAACGAAACATACAAAGAGTTTGCTAAGCATCCTGCAATCCTGTCGCAAATGTTACAGGAACTGTTTTTCCCTTTGAATGCCTTTTAAACTATCGTGGACCCTTTTCTGTGAAACCAATCAAGGAGAGGACTTTTTAGTATTTTACATCTAGTCATATGTTTGAGTTAAACGTGGAGATCAAAAGTAAAAATACCTCTTTTTGGAAATGACATTTTGATCCTGCTGATGTACAAAATATTGGTCAAACACGAATTCTTCACTTTGAAGGCAGCTACCTGTGGATGTTGTTGACTCGGGAAGGCTGGGTGCTGGCAAGGCAGCTGCCATAGGCTGGCCAGTAGATTCACCCAACTTAATAATTCATTTTCATATAAAGAAAATATTTTTTGAATCGAGAAATCTCTTGTTTCAGGTGAATTCAGATTAAACCTTAGCTCTTTAGCCATTTGTATCCCTTAAGTTAGTTCATCAATGAATGTATTCTGTTCATAAACACAAGCACGCTCAATTTCTTTTTAGTAAAATTCAAGATGCAA
The DNA here is from genome assembly GCA_030686995.1 of Artemisia argyi. Taxonomy (NCBI): domain Eukaryota; kingdom Viridiplantae; phylum Streptophyta; class Magnoliopsida; order Asterales; family Asteraceae; genus Artemisia; species Artemisia argyi. The sequence goes on from JARVZY010000919.1 coordinate 7,381, forward strand.
AAGGTACAGGCTAAACCATAAGGGAAACGGGCCAAATGAGTCGAACTAAGTTAAGCATGTTGACAGTCGCCGAAACTCTATTTTAGTGCATACAAACCCTTAAATCCAGTTAATGATGCCATGTACATAATGGTATAAATGGAACACGGACATTATCTATTCCACCCCGCAACCTCTTCGGACTATCACAGTCCCAGCATAGATCAATGCCTCAAGATTCTGATATAAATTAGTCATGAAACAACATAAACAATGGCTGCAAATGACGCATAAATTAACAATTGTGAATGTGACAACATGTCCTACAACTGTTTCGTTGTTTGTTATCACTAATAGCTATTTAAAAAATGCAATAGCAACATGTGAACACTAATCAGTATAGTTTGAACAGCCAATATACGAATTGTTGAATTAACATACCTTCACATGATACCAACGTCACGTTTATCTTATATCTTATAGAAAAACAAGAAAAGAAAAGATTAGGATCTACCTCTATTTTGATGTTGAAAATTCATTAGCCATACAGAAATAACGCCACATCACCAATTAGACGCACCTAGATATCATAAATACAGTTTTAAACTTTTTTATATAGAAACCTCAATCAGAATGTCTTCAAGCTGTAGTCTTGTCCCAGCGGAAAACCCTTACCCTTGAAATGCAAAATCCACATTGACATATGCCACTGCCTTGGACCCTATATTTATAAGTTTTAGCTCAACCCATAAAAACTAATAAGTGTGTTACGAAAGTGTATGGCAACAAAAACATGTAGTACTTTTAACTAATTAGACTGGGTTGGCTGATTCAGCATTCCTACAGTTTAGTTATTGGTGGAAAATGATTGTTACGACTTCACTTTGCAACACTAACATATACCACATATCCAAACACCCCTAAAATTGAAAAACATAAACCTTAATCACCACAATGGCTAATATGACATTAGGTTCACTTTTTACCACTCAAGTAACCGTTTGTCCAAAAGAATACCACTATCCAAAAGGAAAAAAATTACCTTCAGTTTCTACTACTTTTTTGGCTGATAAGTGTGGTCTCAATTTTTGGTCGCTTTCCAACAGACCGATTATTGCTACCATTGGATGGAGAAGGTTCATCATCATCATATGATGAGATATCCAAAGGTAATGGATCTGCCCTCATCATAGTATATCACATGCATCCTGAGAAAAAAATGATATTACATAAGATAGGCAGAGAGTTGGTATATAAGTGAAACAGTGAACCGCAAAATGAAGAACAATGGCAGTGAATCAAAGCATACATAACTAATCACAAACACATATGTTGCTTAAGAACTGTTTGATTATCAAGTACGTCATTTATATAATTCACTTCTGCGTTGCCTTTTTTGGTCTTTGGCGCTACCAAAAAGGTAGTCGAGTGAACTCTGTCCCCCACTACTGCTGAAACCACGACCGTAATTTCTGCTTTTACAAACCTTACCCTACTTGCCATGATAATGAAACAAATCACAATAAGATTGACAATAAATAAATACATCAAATGAGATTCAGTTGACACTTCAAACTACAGAGCATAGCAATGTTATTCTAACAATATCTAAGCACATCTAATGCAAATAAAGAGTGTATCAACAGAATTCCATTCTAAGTTACGTAGAATCAAAGAAAAAATTAAAAATATATGCTTGTTTTTTGTATTTTTGGTCCATTTTGGTATTTATACAATGTCTTGATGGGATCTATTGGTCACTTATAATATGAATCCACATATTATACTCTTTGGTAGTAATATATATATATATATATATATATATATATATATATATATATATATATATATATATATATATATATATATATATATATATATATATATAACCGATTAATGGACCAGTAGGAGACCCAATTAGCGTAAAATTCATGTTTAAACCCAAAGCATTCTTGTGAAAATTTGTTTGTGAGTCTGCTGATCTAACTGCAAGGATTGTATGTAGCATCGAATCAGCTGTAAAGATTATAACAGGTAATAAGCCGAACATACATAGAAAAATTAACGAACAAATCCTATGGAAAAGCCCTAGCTTTTCTGTGACGTGTGCTTGTCGATGGTACTGTCGAGCAGATTCTGTCATGGATCCATGCAGTCTTAATTTAAAAGAATCAGATGATTTTTTTTTTTTTTTTTTTTTTTTTTTTTTTCTACATGTCATATGCAAACCTCACTTCATCATATAATATTATATATATATATATATATATATATATATATATATATATATATATATATATATATATATATATATATATATATATATATATATATATATATCTAAAGACACACTAAAAAACCTAATAACAAAGAATTTCATGGATTACATAAATACTCGATAGGAAAAAGATCACATCTGGGTTGACTCTTTACAGAATGATCTTCAAATTTAAAACCCTAAAATAATGATAGAGTTTTCTTCATTGAGAGAGTTCAGAGTTTTGGGATTACAGTTTTTCTTGGAAAAATATACGTATGTTTTTTTTAAAGGAATATATATGATTTACAAAATTTGTGTCATATTTTGTAAACGTTAGGATATATGTTTAGAATTGCAAATTCTATCACAACCATTGGAATGCTCCAAATTCCAATGGTTGAGGTGTTGTTTAGTTGTGCCTACCATCCCATGTTCGAACCATGGCAGTATCATTTTTTTAAAAATTTAATCCGGATTTAAAGGTCAAACATCCGAATTTTATTTGGTCAAACATTGCTTAGGTGGACTAAATGTGATGACATGGCTGCTAATGACAATTACATGGCATTGAGGTGACATTACGTGTCATTATCTACATGTAATGCCTCCTGTTATATATATATATATATATATATATATATATATATATATATATATATATATATATATATATATATATATTGTTGATACAAAAGTTGGGCGTACCTGGTTATTGGGCTTTGCTCTTATATCAATTCGTTTCTTAGCACTTCGTTACCTGCGCGCTAAGAAAATAAACAACACCGTTAGGCTTATCGAGGGATTGTCTCCCCCGATTAGACTCCGGCGTGAGAGTAAGTAATCGATTTGAGGTTCTCTAAAAAAGTTAGGGTTGTATATCGTACCTTTGAATGAGAATCGTGTGATTCTATATATAGGGGCTAAGAAACCGTATTTCTTGCTCCTCACTCTTCGCACGCGTGGTGCTTATCCGAGGTAAGGATATCTATTCCTTGAATAGATAATCCTTATCGTGTACCCGGTGGGTTAGATTGGGCCTTTGGGCTTCATGAGCCCAAAGCAATAATACTACGGCCCATACCATTGTCATGGTAGCCCATTCGTGGTGGGCTTAGGTGTAAGTAATGTCTATCATTTGGGCTTGTGGCCCAAATATAGGCTATATGAGTTCTGGGTTATTGATCCCATTCATGAACCCTGAAATTTTTAGGATTTCAGGACATGCTTTAACTTGTATACACTCATCTTTGAAGCGCTCCATAAAAGCGCTGGTTGACTCCCCTTGACGCTGTTTCACTCTTGCTAGCTCCACAGGATTTTTAGCGCACTTCTTTCGCTGGGTGAAGTTGTGACGGAATGCTTTCCGCAGTTCCTCGAATCCACCAATGCTCCTGCGTGGGAGTTTGCTAAACCATGTGCGCGCGTTTCCCACTAACGTGGAATTAAACATGTGGCACCAGACAGGCTGTGGCCAATTTTCGATGGTTGCGGCTGATTCAAAAATTTTTAGGTGATCGTCTGGATCGCCTGTTCCATCGTATGTTTTCACGTTAGCGGGCATGCGTCTGCGTTTGCGATCTGAGTAATCGCTGATGCGCCGCGTAAACGCATCAATTTTCTGGCGTCGCCATGGGAGGGACATATCTTCATTCTCCTCCTCGCGACGTCTTCCTCTTGACTTCCAATGTCCTGTTTCTTTATCCTCGTTGTCCGAGGAATCGCTGGAAAAAGAATAGTCTCTCTTTCGGCGCTTGCGCCTGCTCCTTTCAGAAGAGGAGCCTGAGGGATCTCTGCTTGGGGATCTCCTTCTTCCCAATCTGTCTTGGATCCGCCTACTTCCAGGTTTGGAAGATCCTTGGCTTGGTGAATGTTGAGGCCCTAATCGATCGTGTATTCCCCGACTGCCAAGTCTGGAATGGACATTGGTGCGCCTACCGCTGTCTCCAGAATTTTGTGAGTCAGATACCGCACCTAACCTATCATGGATAGTGGTACGTTCTGCACGTCTCCCTCGCGAGTGACGTGGTGGTGATGGTTCGCGTTCTGGACCAAAATTAAGTCGGGTTTGTAGGTCCGCACCTGCTCTTCTTGCAGCTTCTTCTTGCATGAGGGCGGTTAGGGTTTCATAATTTTGGGATACAAAGTTTCCCAAAGTTAGATTAGGTGCGTCCTCAGTTGTTGCAAGAACTTTTGCCTCAGTGTTTGGTATCCTGTTTCGGTCAGGCGCACCTGGAGGCACAGTGTTGTTCACTGCAGGTATAGCTTGATGAGGAGTAGTGAAGAGGGTGCGTTGGAGTTCCTCAACGCTGGGGACCTCTAAAGTAATCCTGGGTAGTTCTACCGCTGGGGGAGGTTGGGTTGTCCCTGCCTCATGGTGACCAGGTGTGCTGGTTGTCCCAGCGACTTGTCTGGAGGTTGGATCTTGTTGATTCTTCCTCTGATGGTCACGTTTTTCTGACTGCGGAGTCCGCTGGCTCGAATTCTTATGCTTCGTCATTCTAGTTCGTAGTAGGGTCCCACGGATGGCGCCACTTGTTGATACAAAAGTTGGGCGTACCTGGTTATTGGGCTTTGCTCTTATATCAATTCGTTTCTTAGCACTTCGTTACCTGCGCGCTAAGAAAATAAACAACACCGTTAGGCTTATCGAGGGATTGTCTCCCCCGATTAGACTCCGGCGTGAGAGTAAGTAATCGATTTGAGGTTCTCTAAAAGAGTTAGGGTTGTATATCGTACCTTTGAATGAGAATCGTGTGATTCTATATATAGGGGCTAAGAAACCGTATTTCTTGCTCCTCACTCTTCGCACGCGTGGTGCTTATCCGAGGTAAGGATATCTATCCTTGAATAGATAATCCTTATCGTGTACCCGGTGGGTTAGATTGGGCCTTTGGGCTTCATGAGCCCAAAGCAATAATACTACGGCCCATACCATTGTCATGGTAACCCATTCGTGGTGGGCTTAGGTGTAAGTAATGTCTATCATTTGGGCTTGTGGCCCAAATATAGGCTATACGTCATCATATATATATATATATATATATATATATATATATATATAAACAAACTAACTAGCCAAACCACCAAATATTAAGTACAAGAAGACTCAGATTAATAGAACTAGAGATTAGCTAATTAAAAATCAAAGGCATAAGCAGAATAGGGAAAGTAACTAACTGATGCAATTATTCAAAAGGGGTGAGAATTTGATTTTTGACTATCAATACCTAAATAACATATACGACTCAACTCTAATAACCTAACCTAAATTGCACCTACACTAATTTGTTCCATAAAATCGAACCTAAGCTGATATAAACCTCCAAATTCAAATTATTTAAACAAATCCTATTTTACTATTAGAAAATGATTATAATTACCTTAAAACTTCTACTAATGACATATTAAAGTAATTTGAATTTAAGATTATGACCAAAACAACTAATCTCTTGAAAATTCTCCCTATGCCAAACACCCCTAATATACTAACTGCTTTGAAAATATTATGCAAAAACTGAATTTAAGCTAAAATCCTGAATTAATTAAAAAGCACACTTAAGCTACACAAACTATGAATAAGCAAATCCTAACACAATTAAGCAACAGATTAAGCTGAATTAAGAAATAGCATAATAAGGAATAAAGGTTGAACTTACAAATTAAACAGCTTAGGAATTAAGAAGAAGGGAAGGAGAAGATTAAATAATCATGAAAGGAAGACTAATAGGAACCTATGGTCATCATCATAATAAGCATTTAGCATCCAATAAGCTAAGTTGACTTATGCATTTGACTTTTTATGACTTTATGAAATTGAAACAGTTTATAAAACAACAGGCTCACAATAAGCTATAAGAGCTTACATGAGCTTAATGGAGCAGTAAAAGAAAGCTTAAAACAGATTTAGAGATCAAAAGAGCACAATAAGGAACTTTAAAAGAAGAACTTGAAATTGCATTAATACTAGAAATTCATATTACAATACTATAGAAATTAAAAGCTGATAATAAGGGTTTAGGGTTTAGCAACCATTAGATCACTTATTGAGGTGGTCTGACCAATGGAATGGCTCCATTCTGACACTCTGGCAATCATTGGCTACTCTATGTCCTTCTTAGACCTTCTAGAACTATTAAATGGAGGTAAAATTGTACGGGGAAGCAGGGTAGAAGGAGATGAACAGTAAAAAGGGTTGGTTTGGCGCGTTTGGTTCAACTGAGTTTGTTTATTTTATTTTGCGTTTGGGTAAATGTATCCGGTTAAGGAAGGGACAATGGACTGGATTTGTTATTTGATAAAAAGTGTGAGTGGGAGTGGGCTTGGGTTATAAGGGTTATTGGACTTTTGTTTTGGGTTTTATTTAAAATAGGGTTATAAGGTTTAGGTTAAAGGATAATTCTTGCCAACTTTTTTTTTGGTGCAAAGGTGAAAGTGTTATATTATTCTCCAAGAAATTTACATCATAAGAATAAGGAAACAAGAGTTGGACATCACCCAAATCTTTGACAATACTGAAGTAAACACTAAACATCACAGACACTCTTATACTTCCTATATCAGACACAACACCACCACATATCTGACCATACTATTGTCTATTAAAACAGAACAGACCAATAGACCAATAATACTCAGCATATCACGAACTTCACCTCATAATACACCTTTTTATAGCACCTACCATCTAGCTACATTTCCACAACTCCAATCTACCAAGCCACTCAACCTGCCACCACAGTAGCAAGGTAGAATTGGAGTGTGGCAACACTAGGCACCCATAACCCACCCATGGAGGGGCTCTGCCAAACAGTCAACATTTCCCTCAATTCTTGCCAACTTTTCAAAGTGCTTCCAAGGACCATTTGAGATAATTTATGATTCTTCAGAAATCCTTCCCCGGCCTCGGCTTTTTACTCTCTTTTCATTCTCGTGCCCGTTTTTGTCGTTTTCTAATTGATTTTTGTCCTTTTTTCATATTTTTCACCTGCACAATCAAAAACACAAAAACAACATATATTTAGTATTTTAGGTCGGTTTTTGGTCTTTTTGATACGTTTTATAAGGTAAAAGGTATTATGTGTGATGGCGTATATGCCATGTGTTATCTTTTTGGTCACGATAAAGAGCAGTGTCACAACCGTTTTTATTGGCTTTTAGTCCCTAAAAATAGATAGTATATATTTCTATCATCGATATATTATGATCACAACAACAACATATATGCCTTTAATAATTTGCAAACGCCATCCATCTCCTACTATACCACCGTCTATTAATTACTAATGTATGATGACACGAAAACCATGATCAAGACATGCACCCGGCCCAGCTACCTATTTTCTTTTCAAACTTTACACATTACATGTACATGCATGTAACATGTTTATTTTTGGCCATTCATTTCATTCGTAATAAGTTACATAGGTGGTGAAATATGATACCTGGAGAATCTGATCAGCTGGTGGGTATGGTTTATTACAAGAGAGACGGCTAACCAAAGAGCGAACAGGGTCGAATATGGAGAAGCCATAATCATGGTTACTAGAATTAGTGGTCTGAGATGATACTCTTGAGAGCTTAACCTTCTTAACATGTTTCTTGAGCCGCCAGTAGTTCACAAATGCATCTTTCCATTCAGGTATTAGTTGAGCTTCGAGCTCCTTTGAGAACTTCACCATTAGCTTAGCCCGTCGATATATCAATCTAGCTCCCGGCCTCGATCTCTCTTAGCTAGCTTCGGAAGATCGAGAGATAGAGAGAGAGAGCTGAGGTTGTTGGATGATAAAAGGGGGGAGGGTGTCTAAAGATATATAGAGAGAGGTAAGACACAATTAAGTAAAGTGAGAAAGATGGTTTAACAAGTAAACATTTCAAAAGCTTGTTTTCACATCTACTAATAATTAAACCCAAAAGAAAAGCAGAGGCTTTTTCCAGTGCACTTAGCTTTGTTTTCTTTCGTGCTTGCAAATTTATTGTTAATAAAACATGTTTAACTAGGAAATATCGATTGCACTTAGCCCGTAGCAGCTGTCAAAACATTTATCATGCACTAATGTAATTATACTAGATGATTACCCGTACATAACTACGACAATGTATGATAACATTAATTTGTATGTGCAATTTTTATTATGTACGTATGAGTGAAGTAAGTGAGAGTTAAAAAATTTAATAGTTTAAATTTTAATTAATTATTTAAATATTTAATAAATTGCATTGTCTTTTATAAGTATTTAATCTAACAAAATTACTTATTTTAAATTTTAATTAAATGTGTTTTATTTTTTATGTTTTGTAGTATAGATTATCAAACACATTTCAAACTTGTTTGTGGGAAAGGAATAATCATTTCTAAACATACTCAACTATTCAGTATATTTTATTTGTTAATCAAACTTTCTTTTTATTATTTTACATACAATTATTTTGATAATGTTTATCGTGCTATTATTAGGTATATTAATAGGTGACACAAATTAATCACAATTAATATGTTGTTAATAATCATAATATATCTCTAATGATAGACACAAAAGACATTATTAACAATTTGTATGTATAATAGGAGGAAGAAAAAAAAAGGTTTAATAGACACACAAAAATATAATAACAAGTTAGATATATTTTAAAATGACTATATCTTTGAAAAATTAAAAAATAATTATCCACGCCTCCAATAGAGGGTTTAACAAGCCGTTTAGAATTTCATATTGTTTATGGGCAAAAGATTAACTAATATATTATCACCAACATAGATCCACAAGTTATACTTCTAGAAAATTTTAGTCTTAGTGTCCTAACTATTTAGAAAAGTAGAAGTATTATCAAAATTAAAATTTATGCAAATGAAATAAAATATTTGTTTCAACAAAGAGTCCGATGCCACAAGCCAGATACCATGGACCATGGAATTTGCATATATATTCCTAAAAATAATTGTACCATCTACATGTTTTTAATATAGCGATATGAAATTTGTAAAATAATGCTAAATTTATCAAATAGTTTAGCAAGTGGCTTATATAAGAGTACTTATTTATGAAAGGTGTGTAAAATGTGATTAAGATTGGGTTAAGATGGTTGTGTTGTTCGGTTTTTCGTGTTGAACAATAAGGACTCAAAGATTATGATTAAGAATCAAGAGTTTAGGTAACACTCAAACAAACCATGTTAGTGTATGTTTTTACTATATGAACCAATATGAGAGAGTGTAGAGGAGTTGAATCCTCTTTGATGTGTGAGGTGTCTTCTATTTATAGAGAGACAATTAGGATTTAAGTATAAAAACCTCATGTGGATGATCAATAGTTGTAGACAAGCCAAATGTTGATCATCCAACGAGTAAACAAGCAAGACATGTGGCATCTCCTTTTTGGCCGGTAGCAGGTCGTGCACGTATCCTATATTCTTGCTTGCGTGTCTTCAATTGTTGATGAGACGAAAAGTGTTACGCTTTTAGGGGGTCATTTAAGCCCTAAGTCGTGATTATTTGATCAAATATTACCTCAAATAGTTTCTTTTGTTATTTTAGGTACTTTGAAGAAGAAATTTGGAAAAGGAAGCATTTTGAACGTTTTTGGAGCGAAAAGTGAAGAAAACGGCAAAGTCTCCAAAATCAAGCTGGAAATAGTACCTGACGGCGTCAAGATTTGCATGTGACGGTGTCATGTTTTGGCAAAGAGGTGGATATAAAGTTTACACGAGACGCGCCAGAATGTTTTTGGGACTTAACAAGTGACGACGTCATGCTTTGGGATGCCAAGGCCGTCAAGAGTAAATTTACAAGTGACGGCCAAGAGATGAATTACAAGTGACGACGTCAGATCTGGATCTAGGCCATCCGAGAAGAGTATTGGTGGCTAGTTGACGGCGTCAGAGTTACAACGTGACGCCGTCAGACTTGTAATCTATATATATAGTTTTCTAATTTTCATTCAAAGAGAGAGAACTTTTGGATGAACTTTACCACAAACCCTAGGTCGAATTTTCACATTCTTGTAAGGGTTTCAAACCCTTCTTTCATCCATGTTTCAATAAAGATAACTCTTCAAATAATCATTCAATATGTCTATGTGTTGTTTGATTCTATCTTATGCTTGTCTTTACTCTAACATGCTAGGCTAGGTTTGTTTGTATTTGCTTAGATGTAATGAAACCTAGCTATTTATTGTTGGTTGATTGTTTGTTATTAGTTGTTGTGGATGAATGATTTCGATGTTAGGCTTAAGAAAACTGGCTAATCTCCAATTGGTAACTTGTTTGAACGTCTTAAGAAACATGAATTGGATGTGTACTACGATTTTAATTTTGTATTTAATGCATGAGTGACTACTAAAGATGCCATGTTAGGAGCTAGTTGTCGGCTCGATATAGGAAGAGGTAGAAGCTTATACAGTTGGGGAAGATCGTACACGGCCCCACGAATGGTATTAAGGAATATAACCCGTCATCCACGCAATTGTAACAAACTATTCAATTAATGAAAGATAGCTAGGGAGTAGTGAAATATAAGTAAACATGTTTCTCTCATTATTGTTTTTCTCAACATTTACTTTTTTGTTATTTTATTTTTATTGCATTTGTAGTTATTTGGGTTAGTTGACTAGCAACTAATTCCGCCCACTTTTCCAATACCCGAGATTTTTACTTGCTTTCCATAAACTATAAAAATACAAAAAAATCATCCCTCACCTCTAGACCTAGTTTAATTAAGTTTTAATCCTAACGAACACTATTCCCCAAGTAGAACGATCAACTTCCCCGTACTTGCCACTACACTATACTACGTCGGTCAGGTACACTGCCTGGTGGGGATTGCAAGCTTCTCGAGATCCCTCGGGAGGTAAAACCTTTTGCGTAGGCGCAATCCCACGCATCAATTGTCATATGTCAGATGATACATCTTGGTCGTTATTGACTATTAGATGAGAGTTGTCTTATGCGTATTCCCAGGCCAGGCGTCACCTAGGAGTGTAGTTGGGTTTATCAAATGTTGATAATGGGCCTTATTGAATGTTTGGTAATAGGTTTGTCATTAACGTATGACTAGTGAATTGAGTTATTAATATTGATATTCTGTCGATAAAATACGTACGTGATGTTTCTATACTCTTTGCTTAATGAATGTTAAGTAAATTTCGATTTATAGGGAAGTGAAGATGTGAATTGAAGTGATGGGGGTTATGGGGTATTTATAGGGTTGAATGGACTTGTTGTGCAAGAAAGGGGGGTCGAGGTGGCAAGAGGGGGGGGGGGGGGAGGTGACTAATACCAGCTAATGTGACTCATAAAAGCTAGCATGATGACTAATGGAAGCTAGGGGTGGCGTGGAGGTGTTTGTGGTGATGGTTGTGCCGCGGCTTCAAGTAGGTGACCAACCTACTTGTAAACTACTTAGGGAGGAGCTAGGGTGTGTGCTTGAGGTGCCTAAGGTGCTAGGTAACTAGGTTGAGGTGCTTATGTTTAGGTTTTACTAGTATAGGTTTAGTTTAGACCTAGTTTTGTTTAGTGAGAGATTAGGGTTTAGCCTAAGGTTTAGTGCATAGATTAGGTTCCTATGGGTGCTTAGCGACTAAGATTAAGTCTTAAGAAGCTTATACTAAGTGGTGGTAGATTATGGTAAAGATTTAGGGAAGTTTAACCTAGTTTTGGGACTTATAAGACCTAGTTAGGGTTTTTTGCTCAATGGACTTGTACCTAAGCTTCTAAAGGGTTGCACTAAGGTTTAGGGAGTCTAAGATATCCTAAAGTTGTTAATGTAACTCCTACATAAGCCTTGAGTACTTTTAAACTAGTTTAGATAAGCAATTAGGGTTTTGTAAATACATAGGGCTCAATTAGGGTTTGTTTTGGTATTGTGATAGATTTAGTGTGTTGTGATGATAGATTACTTATTATGGTGTTGTAGTGATCTTAGATTAGAAGTTTTTGTGTTATGGTTGTTAGGATATTTGGTTTAAGAGAATACTTGAGTAGGTCTAGTGAGTCATTACATGCATGCAAAGGAAAGAAAAGCAAAAATTTACATGTAAAAATACCTACTATTGGTATTGATGTTGATGAGATACTATGGGTGGTTACACATAAAAGTATATTGACGGTTATACAAAGGTATTAACTATTACGTTAAAAGATAGTTAAACTAAAAAGTATAGGGGAAAAAAATTTCTTAGTTTTTAAAAAATTGCAATGTTGACTAGCAAGGTCAAACTTTGCGAATTTTAGAAATATGCGATATTTCTCATTTTTCTTCGGTTTTCATGCATAGCTCAAAACACGAAAGTTATAAATTTCTCTTTTCTCGTTTAATGACCTTTTTTAATCACCAAAAAAGAGTTTGTATAGAGTTCGTAAGAGGAAGTTATGACCAAACTATCACAACAACTTTACCATACATCGAATTAACATGAATTCTTCATTCATGCTTCGCTGCTTTGTTTGATTCTTTCACGAGCCATCTTTTATCAACTTATAACTCTTAATTCATCCTTTCGTAAGTATTCCTTCATCTAGAACCTACAATGAACTTGATTTCCTTAATCTATTTCGCCTTGATCATCATTTGATAATAGATATCTTTTACTTCGTTTCGCATTCCTCAACTTTTCTTCCATAATTTTCTCGAATGCATCCACAGAACCTGAAATCACAAATATAATTTATTAAGTACCAAAAAGTTCATATCAACAACCAATAAATAAGCATAAAAATGCGATAACGCGTGTAAATATATGTATGAAATGTTTGTAAAATTGGTTATTTTTGTTATTTTCCCAATAATAGTTTGCATACCTTTGCCCATTAATTACCTACAAGTATATTAGCGAATGAGACTTGAGGCTTACAACAGCCACATGATATTGTCACTACACCTATTTATATCCTCGGCTAGTGAGTTCGGTCTTTTCACTTGGAACCGAAGCATACATCAGATACATAAAATACAGTATATGTCCTTGCCACATATATACTAAACAAGAGACTAGCTAGAGAAATCAATGGTAAAGCTCGGGTGTACAAGGTTCCCAGTTCTAGAAGAATTATTTTCTGCAGACTGTGTATAAATTAAAAGCTAGCATGCATGACATGAATCATGCCAGTTAAAATCTAGCTGATCAGCCTGAAGTGCTGCTTTAAAATAGGATTTTTTTTGTTCTTCGGAAAGAAACATGCCAATTAATAGAGAAAGGTATAGAAAAACAGTCACATGCATGAAGTATCAAATAGCAACTTGAAACCATCGAGCGTCCTCACTAGCACGCTGCATACCGCGTATGCCATGATATAAATTATGTTATGCTCATGTTAATGTTATTTTGTGAAAATTTGACGTATATATTAACACAAAACTTGAACATCGTTTACAAGTTCAGCCATAAGGATCAAATGGACAGGCCCAAGATCCAAACAATTAATAACACTGAAATACAATTGAGACTACAACAGGAATACAAAGAACTGATCAAACATAGCTTCTTAATACTTCACATTTCCATACTACAAATGCTACATTTCCTGTAACAATACTAAGCCATTCCAGTGTTAATGTTAACTATCAGTAATAAGTGGTGGAGGTTCTGTGCTGGTATCATGATATGATATATATGTACCCTTTCAGTGCCTTGATAGACATTTTCCAGAAAAGGAGCCTTACATGCATGCCATATATAGTGCAGATGCATGACGTCTCAAAGATGATCAAATTAACCTTTTAATCAAACCAGCACTATATATACACTTCTTTTAGATTTCCGTAGTTTAATTTGAAGGATCGGATTTTATCCTATTTTTATTTGCACAATAAATTAATTAATAGTGGACCTGCAGCCAGCTAGCTAGGTGATCGATCGATTCATGTAGCAAGCAATAAGCAGCCTTTGCAACTTTAAGTTGCATCCTAATCATCCATTAATCTCCTATTGACCATATAATTTTTACTTCAAAGTTAAATTTCTTTGATGACCATATTTTTTTATTAATTTCATTTGTGTAATCCACGTCACCTTTGCAATATGTATTGAAAATGTTTTTTATTGCATTTTCTACAAATCACGTACGAATTAAATGCCATTTTCATGTACTTGTTTATGGCATCCCTATCTGCACGAGAGAAATAACTATAGTTAAATGAAATATTACAAATCACAAAACAGTTTCTTGTTCATAGTACTACCTACAAATTAATGGTATTTCATAAGCACAACCAATAATCTAATACCACTTTTAAAATAAGCACAATTAGGTCTACATTCACATTGATATTTAAACGTTTTTACTTTTCTTAGAAAACAACTATTAATCACATTATATAACACAAATGATTCACTCACGTGTTTTAGACGGGGCTTGAACCCGCAACAACTAGATTGAAAAGCATCTCACAGATACCGCAAGTTACAATCTTTCTGAATGAGTTGCATGTAGTTCTAATCAAGAACTACAAACTCAACATTGTCATTGTCATTGTCAACAGTTAACACCGTATGAATATTAACAAATTAAACGATAGAAATACATGATAAACCATATATACTTAACCAAGTCTTATCATTTATGTACGTGGTTGATTGATCAGTGGGTACATTCCGTATTGTCTTTAAGAGGTTAAAGATCTTAAGCAATCAGGCACGCACGTGTGTTTTATAAAGAAAAGGAAGAAAGGAAGCTTAGTAATGATTACTCATCTTTAATCTTTAGCTTAAAAAACAAAAGACAAAGATACGTCTCAAAATGAAATTTGGTACAATCTAGGTGTACGTATATATACGTTAAAGCCAATTCTAAAGATGAAGGAGATAACTTTGCATTTGTGATGAGCACGTAAATCAAATTAGTTGGAAGATATCAAGAGATCGGTTTCACCTTAACATTGACCCTCAAGAACATACTAAATATTTAATCTTCCAATCAGGATGGCTAAAACCACGTACGTCATCTTTATTGAAGGTTAAATAAGGGATTTCCACTAATGTGATTAGTTTTATACTATAATTATTTCTGGTGAAGGTGGTAGCACCATTACCTAGCTAGCTTTAAAAGATGTCCACTTAACTCCTTCAGAACCAACCAAATAGAATTGGCAGGAAATAATGAATAGGTTGAGTATGAGTGGGGTGGTGGTCTATGCTAGTGGGAACATCTTTGGCCACAATTAGCTCATTGTTAGATTGGATGCATCAAATTAATATACTAGCTAATCATACATATATTGGATAAATATTATTGGTATTTGGTAGTGAAAAGAACATTATTAATATATAATGTAGTATGCTTTTTATGGCTTTGCCTTAATTGGTGCACTTAACAAAATCTCCTTTAAGGGTTGTCTTTTTCCTAGCAAGTTACAAAGAGCCAGTTTTTGGGACTTGATCTAACCCGTTGCTCATATCGACATAGCCTTTTCCGGTTATCCCAACTCCCAGGCTCAATCATGCATATGTCAGTCATAGTCAATTTAGAAGCCAGACAGAACCATGTGTGTAGGTGATCATATATAATCCGTGTATGCATGCATGGAAACACAAGTCTATCCCAATGAATCCTAGCCTCTTTACTGTTAACTTGGTACATTTTACTGCCTGAACTATGTTTCATTGCTATCTTAAGTGCCCAAAATGTGACTGATCGAGAACATATATGCATGTTGTTTCCTATCAACTTGGTTTATGAACAAATTAAGAGGGCAATTATTAGAATGGACCCTATTTATAAAGTTAATCGGATCCTCAATAGACTAAACTCACTAAAGCGTTCAAGTAAAAATAATATTATCCCATTACTTGGATATCCAGATCCCAAATAGCACATTCTTCTAGTTATACCTTGATACCTCTTTTCCAAACTAAAAATTTATAGCATATAATTGGCAAACTGTTAGCTTTTTCTCATAATTAAGTCACATTAATCATAGTTTAACTGAATAAAAAAGATCGCATGTAACATTATGGTTTTAATTTAGGTTTGGATTGATAGTATTTTTCGAAATAAGCTTGTGACAAATACCTACAAGCTCGGCCACATGACGCGGCCCATCATTAGCTTGCTAGCTAGCTTCAACCCAAATATGCACTGTGACATTGTCTCCATGAGATCAACACGCACTCTTCATCCTGTCAATAAAAAGAAAGAAAGCGCGCAACTTGTTATAAGAACGAATGATCAGCATAACTCTCTTATCTCGATAAGAAACAACACTAAAAAAAGTAAATTATATTCTCTTATTATTATAGAAAGTCAGTCCAGAACGTACACTTGATCTCCAAGGGGCTGCTACTCATTGCATGTGTTAGAATGTCACTATTCATTGTTACTGCATAAGTGGATGTTGATCCAAACGTCGCTTTTACTATGTGTCCACAGTTCACATGTACAGGCTTGGGGACGATAGATATGTTCTTCATAAAAAGATAATGACTTGTGCAATCAAATGCATTGAATATTATGATGATGCATGGAACCATTGATCATGGTAAAGTTTCTGCTCCAAGCACTACGGAGATAGTTAGTGACCTTACGGTATGGCTAATCAAGTTCTAGACTAATGCTTGGGATCTTACACGTATGTTTTAACACACCGTTGTTCTTCTGCTCTACATAGTCTGCATTTTGAATATTCATGTTGCACTTAACATACTGAAATCTGGATGGAGATAGTATTAGAAAACAAGTTAATTGCCATGCAAAACCTCGCATTAATGTATTGACCCTAAAATGTTGCCATAGTCTATTCAGTACAATCTCCATCCTTTTCCCCTTTGCAGCAATCACAGTTTTGATCATAAACTGTAGTGCAATGGAGTGAAATTCCATATTCTGGGTTATAAGATTACATATATTAAAAAGGGTATGTCCCAAAAATGCCCAAGTTGCCCAATTGATTTGCTTTTTTGCCCTTCACTCAAAAAGTTTCGAAACTACTCATTGGGCAACCGGGCAACTTTTTTTAACCAACGAGGGGACGCCAAGTGTCCGAAATTTTGGGCAACGCCTCCATTTTTTGGGCAACTTGGGACACTTGGCATCCTATGGTTTGAAACACAAGAGTTGCTCGATTGCCAAGTGGGTAGTTTCAGAACTTTCTGAGCGAAGGACAAAAAAGTAAATCAATTGGGCAAGTTGAGCATTCTTGGCATTATCCCTATTAAAAATTGTCAATATTCATCATCTTAGACGATATAACCATAATAACTTGTGTGTATAATCGAACTAATTAAAAAGAGAGGAGGAAGTAGAGTAAGTTAAATGAGTGTTCCCTTAAAGTGCGGGGAACACACATTAGTGAGGTAAGACAAATAAGGAAAGTTAAAGCCACTCTGGACAGTGCTTTCTAGTGGACGGTTTCCTAAAAACGTAGAGAGATGGACAACCATAGAATCAACAATAAAAAGAAAACAAGTGGGTTCAAGGAAGAACAAAAAGCCGACACAAGCTCCTAGTGAAGATCTTTTACATTTAGCTAGTTGGTTAACTCTGATTGCAACAGAGAGGAAAAGAGAACATATCAAGTTGAATGTTTGATTTCTTAACGCGCAGTACCAAGTTAGTGCGTGTGGTTGACTTAATACATAAAGATAGTGCAGGATAGAAATCCAAAGATTGAATGATCAATCAATCTTTGGGTACATAAATCATGACATAGCATATTAGCATTGCTAATCGATAGTAAAGGGTACTATTGTATCATCATCATTGTGCCATTACGAAAACTGTACAGTATGTAACACAATAATCAATCACATTATTACAAATCTTACGTCAACACCACTTACAAACTAACTAGAATATAATTGAATGGAACACTAACTAAGATAAATAGATGCTTTGTAGAAGAACAGGAAAACTG
>JARVZY010009046.1:0-15260 GCA_030686995.1 Artemisia argyi
ATTTTCCTGTTAATGAACCTGATAAACACTGGTGTCTCGCTGAGGTTCATCTGCGTACTGGAGTTGTTTCCTTTTATGACACTCTTGGGTGTGCCAATGGCAAAGGCAAACGGTGGTGGAGAAGTATGAAGAGAATGTTGCCAACACAGCTTACGAGGTATATGGACCAGCAAGGGATATTGGAGAGCAAGGGCATAGTAGCAACCGACTATAAAATAACATACCAGTTTCCTGTAGTCCCACAGCAAGACGAACTATATGGTGATTGCGTTGTATGGGTTTGTATTATTTTGTGCAGATTGTGTCGAAACCAACCATTGGAAGTAGATGACCCTCTTCAAACAGCTTTAGCATATCGTGAACGGATGCTTGAATACTTCTGGAAGCACAAGGAGCCAATAAACAATGTTTAACGGTATTTGAAGGTACTAATACTTAACTTACAAATATATGCACTACTAATTAGACAGTTTTCATTCGCATGCTTATGTAGTGATTGAAAACGGTGTTTTCCAAACCATTAGTTAAGTAACCCATCACAGTTGTGTTAATAAAAATTGAAACGTTATTTAAGTAGTATATTCTACAAATAACCACGTTTTACAACACAGGCACTTTAGCACAACACATGACATAATCATAAAAATCTATCCAACAAATGCCACATTGACTAGAAAAATATCCTAGATAATTACGGCCCCTCATAAACACTTGTTTCTATCTTTGTTGGTTGTGTTTAGCAGTAGACGTTGACTTGCTTCTAACTTTCTTGCATTGTGGTATCTTTCAATTAACACTGTCGGGTTGGTTTACACCTTCTTCTTGTTCCACATTGTAAACTTGTCGTCTTAGGTCTTCTAGGTCTTTAGCTGGCAATTGCTTATTTGGTTAAGCATTAGGTCCATATGTCTCATAAATCTCAGGAAATATGACCTCTCTTAGTACCTTGTTTGACCATTCCCTATCAGCAGCATCATGGTCGAACGTAACTCTTTTACCATTGGACATATTTCGAAGAAAGTAATGCTAATATACTGCCTTATGTGATATGAATGGGTAGTAACTATAGAGTAGTTGAAAAAAAAAACAACCAGTTTCCTACTCTTAAATATCATAAACCACACACCAAGGTGAGTTACATGCAAACAGTACACAGTTTGTATCCTCTTTAGTAGATAGAGCCAGTCCACAAATTCAGTCAAATTGCAATTCCAATTCTTATTTGGTAATCCCAGTCCACACAAATTTAGTCAAATAGCAATTCCAATGTTTCAAAAAATGTGTTATCTAGTAAGAGAATTTAGTTTTTCTAAAAGTCCACAATACACAAGGACAAACAGTGGTATATGGTTTGGTTTTATTCTAATAAAATTGTTAGTTCTTGTATGTGTTAGACACTTTTAATGAGTAACCAGTTTAAACGAATTCAAGACCTATTTAACGATTTCTATAGGTTGGCCATTTTTCTTAAGAGTTGCCCATTTTTCATAACGTTGCCCAAATTAGGAAGGTAGGTTGTGCCACAGTACACACAAGTACATCTACTTTAAGTTAAGTTTACTTCCACATGATATGTGTAATCATAATCAATGAGATCTCGTGTGTATATATATATATATATATATATATATATATATATATATATATATATATATATATATATATATATATATATATATATATATATATATATATATGTATTGGTTAAAATAAAAAGTCCCTTATAATAAAAAGTGTAAGAAGGATTATGAGGGTGATATGTGTCACCCCCATGCTACATCATATGACGCGTGTCACCGCCACCCAACCCCCCCCCCCCCCCCCCACAAAAAAAATTTCCCGCCAAAAAAATTTTTTTTTGGGCCAAAATTTTTTTTTCCCGCCAAATTTTTTACTGCATCATAGTTATAAAGTTACTGCATCACAGTTATAAATTTTAGTGCATTAAGGTTATAAGTTATTGTAGCATAGTTGATGCACTGAACTATTAACTATGATGCAGTAACTTATAATAAAGATACACCAAAACATAAAAAAGAATCGTATTTTCATTGTGATGCAATTACATACATATATGACGCAGAAAACTTATGATGATGCAGTTTCTTATAACTATGATGCAGTAACTTATAACCACGAATGCAGTAACCGTGATGCAGTTACATACATATGATGCAGAAAACTTAAGATGATGCAGTTTCTTATAACTATGATGCAGTAACTTTATAACCATGAATGTAGTAACCGTGATGCAGTAAAATCATAATTGTGATGCAGTAAACGTAATGCAGTAACTTTATAACCGTGATTCAGTAAATTTATAACACTGCTGCAGTAAAAAATTTTGGCAGGAAAAAAAATTTTTTTTGGCAGGAAAACAAATTTCAGCCGGGGAGGGGGGGGGTGACACGTGTCATATGATGTGGCATGTGGGTGACACATGTCACTCCCACAATCCTTCCTACACTTTTTATTATAAGAGACTTTTTATAATAACCCCACCATACACACACACACACACACACACACACACACACACACACACACACACACACACACACACATACATACATACATACATATATATATATATATATATATATATATATATATATATATATATATATATATATATATATATATATATATATACAGATTTGGGTTAAAATAAAAAGGGTCTTAAAATAAAAAGAATAAAAAGTCTCTAATGCACTAAATTTATAACTATGATGCAGTGAATTTAAATGTGATGCAGTAACTTAATAACTGCAATGCACTAACTGTGATGTCATAACTTTTTATAGCTGTGATGCAGCAACTGTGATGCACTAAAATTTACGACTGTGATGCAGTGACTTAAAAATGTGATGCAGTAACTTTGTAACTGTGATGCACCAAAATTCGCCTTCCTAAACTTTTTATTTTAAGAGACTTTTTATTATAACCCTACCCTATATATATATATATACACACACACACACACTTGATTCACATGGTTCTCGCCGGTTGACGCAATTTTGTATATACCGTATTCTGTTTGCTTGGATCACATCTAGGCAAATAGAAGCAGGCCGATATATATATATATATATATATATATATATATATATATATATATATATATATATATATATATATATATATATATATATATATATATATATATATATATATATATATATATATAATATGTGTGTGTGTGTGTCATATTTGCTTGTGGCTTTTCATACACAACAACTTTATACATCCTATCTATTCCCTAGCCATTTCTTCCAAAATCTTTAAATTATGTCTGACAACATACCTTTGGATGTTCAACTGGATATCATGAATAGGCTACAAGTTAAGACTGTACTCCAGATACGAAGTGTATCAAAGATATGGAAGGCAATCATAGATTCACAAACCTTCATAACTTCATGCGGTGCTCGTCCCACTGACGAGTGTCTGTTTAATCTAACATTTGATCAGGGTTATAAAGGTTTTATGACCTCTATAAATGAAAATTTCACCATTACCCCACTTGAAACACAACTACACCTTTCAGTTATGCAACCTGTCGGGAATTCTAGCGGCCTTACGTGTTTTATGTATGGTACTAATATGATGATAGTTATTTGGAACCCATCCATGAGAAAATCAGTTGGCATATTCATCCCTTTTTACACTAACCAAATAGAGTGTTCAAAGATGTATTTCGGTTTTGGTGTTTGTCCTGACACTCTAGACTCGACTATTGTCAAGGTATCTTATCCTGTTTTCCAAATTGTTTTTTGGTATGTCTCAGTCTTTTCATTGAACACTATGACCTGGAAACGTCTCCAAGATTTTCAATTGCCACGTATGTCAATAAGATTGAAAAGAAAGAGTCAGGCAGTTGTAGGTCGTTTTATCTATTGGGCTACTACTGAATGGCTAGTTAGCGTAAAGAGGGTTTCGTACAAGGATTATACTTTGGTTTCTTTTGATATGTTTACCATGCAATTTCGCTTCATAGAGATACCTTCTCTTTTGAACGTGGTTATGCTAGTTCCTTTTTCTGTTTGCGAGCTTGCAAACGCTGTTATGATATCTGGAATGATCATGAATTCTGAGGTCCCACTGTTTTGCGAATGGCATTTGGAGTTGGATGGTGCATCCATAACACGCTTTTCAAATCTATTCGGCATCCCTACCCCTATGGTGAATAAGCTTATTGGCTTTACAAGTAACCAAGCTCCAATAGTCGAAGCCAATGTCGGCCATATTTTGGGTTACTCAATATTTGTGTAAAATCATCAGGTTGAAGAATTTGTTAGTTTGGGAATTGAAGGAAATGCTGGTTCATTCTACATCGCTCCATTCAAAGAATCTCTTCTTCTGATAAATCTCCCAGACCGTGCGTTGTATAGTATGTTGCATTTTTAAGTTATCATTTTATTTATTCGCCTTTGAACCCTTTTAACCATACATGCACCATGATAATTGCATTTGTATTGTATAATCACACTCAAAAATACTGTCTAGTACAATAACACATGTTCAAATGTTAACACACATTTGTTTCATTTGTGAACAGGTTTACCTATCCTTGAGAAGGTATTAATTTATGGATCCAGCGTTGTCGTTTGACAAGGTTTTCAGTATGGGTAGAAAGCATCGTGTGATGAGCATATTGGCATTCAGTAACATGTACCCTTTAAAATAATTGACTTGTGATTGTTACCGTTTGTGGTTTGTAACATTTATGGGTTATGATTTCATGACAATAATTAGTATTTGTATTATGTTATGTTCTTAGTGGTATTTCTTTACTGCTTGCTATGTTTTTCAACAAATTCCAACCGACGTACCAACAAATATATTCAATAACGATTTTGTGCAACTTTTATGGACGTTTAGGCCACTTAAAAAGTAATTTGCGCATTAACTTTTAGTCCTTTGGGCAATTAGTATTAACTCAAACTATTTCAATATACGACTTCTCTTTTTCCCTACACACGTCCAGTACATGTATAAAACAAAACAACACATCCTACTAAACATTCGACGTTTTGGGCAATGTTTCCAAGTAGTTGCCCAAGTTTTATAACAAGTTGCCCAACTTTTAATGCAAGTTACGCAAAGTGAAGTAGGCTCATTAGGAACTGCATTAGCTTCATAAGCTGCTGATGCAAAACCAATTCTTTACTAGCATCA
This sequence comes from Artemisia argyi, assembly GCA_030686995.1. Taxonomy (NCBI): domain Eukaryota; kingdom Viridiplantae; phylum Streptophyta; class Magnoliopsida; order Asterales; family Asteraceae; genus Artemisia; species Artemisia argyi. The sequence continues at coordinate 5,179 of JARVZY010009046.1, forward strand.
CAAGAACACTTAACTTCGCAAGCACATTTAGGAATTTTGGTCAAAGCATCAAATTCCTCCCAAGAGAGTTAAATTGTGATAATAGTCAACAACAATACTACCACCTTGTTTGACAAAGTTAATCTCTTGCAAAAGATTATATATAATAGAACCATCAACTTTATCATAAGTAGCTTGTAACTCTTTCCAAAGAGATACAACATTTTTAGAATAAACCAGTCCTATATAAACATCCGGTGACACAAAATTCATTATCAGGTTAAAACTCTAGCATTACATCTACCCGATTGAGCAGATAACACATTACTAGTAGCATAAGAATCTTTCAAGCAAGTACCATCAACAAAACTAATATGTATTTCTAACTTGAAGAGCAAGTTTCATAGCACCAGATCAGATTCTACAATTTTCAGTCCTAAGAAATTTGCATGGAATTAAGACAGTACTACTACTATCATTAGACTGAATATGCAATGGATTACCAACATCTAAATTATTAATCAACACCTTACTGGTGCCACTACCACCAGCACCTCCAATCATAATGCCAAAACAAACAAGACAAACAAATAACCACTAAACATGTAACAGAACAAACAGATAACAATAACAAACAAACTAATTAACTAACAACTATATATGTTGCGCACCTTCAGTCACAGTTAACCAACAATTAAACGCAAACCACCAACTTCCAAGACTGCCCAAGAACCTAACCTCCAGCAATCTAGACACAATAACAACAAAGTAAATAACATCAGACCATGTGCCTTGGAATCAGAACCACAAAACTTGATCTCGACAATATCATTATCTTGAAGCCTTGACACAAACATACTTAGCTTCAGCCTAACATCAGTTTTACCTCTTCATGACATCATAGTCAGGGTCAATACACAACCTTAGGCCTAGGTGCCCTTGTCTCGACCCTTTTTTTCAAAACGATTTATAAACAATTTAAAACAAAATTATCCTAACACGATGGACTAAAGTCGTAATCAAGCTGAAGTTAATCAACATTCGCATCACAAACACTTTATAGAATAAAACAACAATTGGTGCATGAACTTGGACATCGCCAGGCGATACAAGAAAACCATTAATAGTCACCCATATATGGCAGTAAACCTCTTAACAAAGCAAAATGTCAATGAAAACATTCAATGTTGCAAAGAAAGATTCATTATAACACTAAATGACATGAAACAGGCAAAGACTGGAGTTCATTGCCTGGTAACACAAGCAAGCAGGGTTGACTATTCCCCAGACAAACATCCAGCATGAGGAACTATTCCTTTAGACAGCTAAAAAACTCTTATATTAGCTTATTAACCTTTAACGACACAAGTCGACTACGATAAACCTGATAATGAGAACCTTACTTTGATGGGACTATTATATCGAGTCAGGTTATACATATCCTTTCTGGCATAACAAAGCCATCATGACAATAGGCTCTTACGCCATTACATTAGGCTCATATACCCTCAGGCTCTTATGCCATTATATCAGCCTTATATGCCCTCAGGCTCTTACACCATTACATTAGGATCATATGCCTTTACGCTCTTATGCCAGTACATCAAGCTCATATTTCCTCAAGCTCTTATGCCACTAAATCAGGCTCATATGCCTTCAGGCTCGTACGCAAGTACATATCAGGTTCATATGCCCTTAGGCTCTTACGCCATTACATCAGGCTCATATGCCATCATGCTATTACATCATTACGACATGCTCATATGCCATTACAATATCATATTTATATGCGCAAAGCATATTTTGTTGGCAATTGACAAGGTCTATCCTGTCTCTCGTATCCTCATAGCTAGTTTACTGTACATGTAACTACGAATGAAAGATGGTTTCATAAGATATTGGGAATACAAATGAATTTGTATATACATAGTCTCAGGCATATTAAAGATACCTGAACAATCAAACAAACAACAATTTCGCATATTGGTTCATGTATGTCCAAGAAGAACATGTCGCCAACCTAAGGGGTAGTTAATCAAGTTTTTTTATCACTAAATGTGCTACTATTCCGAAGTCATGATGAGCTCCAAATTCAACATCAACCCTTATGCTTGCATAATGTTTCTTAAGGAAAACACGACATCTGCAATATACACTTTGAGGAGTTAAATTTAAGCCTCACAAACAACTAAGGCGCGACAATTATCAAGTAAACACTTCCAGATACACAAAATTTATAATGTCTAAGAGGCTAATAAATCCTGAACAAACACTTTTGAAAGAGTTATGCTCAGAATTCACAAACTGTTCAGGCGTAATAATCTTCATCTAGAGACATCCTAACAAAACAAATTTTGTAACGCCTAAAAGGCTTACAGGACAAATGGAGAAATTAAAAAACAAAATTTTATAACGCCTGAAAGGCTTATGTACCTGAATGAATACTCTCAATGAGTAACATAAATCCCCCACACCAAATTGAGGGTAGACAATCGTCAGGCAAACACGCCTTAACAAACAACACCTTACAAAAAGAATACCTAGCATATTCTACGAATGCCTAAGAGGCTCACAAAAGTGTAGTCATTCAACAAAGATAAGCTTTTCATTAACAAGTTATGTAAACATACAACAAACTATACAAAAGACTCAAATAACTGAGATTCATGCACAATAGGCTTGGAAAGTAATATTTTATAACATCTGAGTGACTTATGAAATATTACATTACATTGGACAAGGGAATTCATCAATAGAATGTTTGAAATACAGAAAAAGACTAATGAATTCCCATTTACAAAATTCCTGTCTAGCAATCTACGTTCCTGGAAAATTTTCTAGGAACGCATAAGACTCAACACAACTTTATAACTTATGAGTTATACGATTTCCTCATAAACACTTAAGGAATGTCAATCTTCAAGCAAACACGCCCTAAAGCATGCTTATTTTATTAAAGCTTATAAACAATCAGGCTAATATATCCTGAAAAATCCTTATAAACGCCGGAAGGAATCGTAAGAAACAAATCAACACAACATCCTATAACACTTGAGAAGCTTATGAATTACAAAGAAAAAATCATTCTGAAATGATAAATTTTCATTAAATAAGTTGTTCAACACACAATAAGACTGATGTAAAGATAAGCAGCTACAAAGCCTCATAAACACTTGAGCATCGACAACTATCAGGCAAACAAGTCCTGATACACAATACCTTGAAACACCTGAAAGGCTTACAAGACTTAACAAATACTCTTGAAGAGTAACATAACACTCATAAAGAATTAAGAAATAACATTGGCAGGAAAACATGACCTGATCAGACATTTCTTAGCACCTGAGAGGTCTACGAAAAACTTTAGAACATATATTTTATAACGCTTGAGAGGCTTGTGAAACACGAGACAAAGGAAACTTCATAAACAATTGAGGTACAAAATTTATTTGGGAAACACACTCTCTTAGCAAAATAGAAAACATTTTACGTCTGAAAGGCTTACAAAACATACAAAAAACATAGGATCCCAGGCCACACGAACATTTAAAACAGGGCAGGCCTAGGACAGGAAAACCTCCTAGTCACTCAGGTGTGTTTGTTAAAAGTAGCAGTGAGATGTGAGCAGTAGCAGTAGCTGTGAGCAGTAGCCACAGCTCACCGCTTCTTAAAGAAGCATTAGAAAATTAGCTTTCCTGAAAATTAGCCAAAGCACACCGCTCTTTTGCCAAACGACTACTAAAATTCAAAATGCTAATTGTTCACCACGCATCGCCTCAAGAAGTTGCACACCGCTCTGCGCCAAACATAGCTTCAATCTTTGTAATAACTACTCACAAATATTTGCATTGAAAAGACAATACATTCATTAAACCAACAGTCGGGATATTGAAATATTTTACAAACACTCAACCATCGCAATATGTGACTCTAATATTTGCATTCCCAGGCAGATCAAAGCAAGTAAGACTCCCTAAAAAGCCTGAGAAGACATATTAGAAGAGTATGAGAGCTGTCAACGTATTTCCCTAGGCAGTCAAATACATTAATGGAATGCGGGGGTGGGGGGCTTGATAGCATATGAGAGCTTCTGCTCAATTGGCTAAAACCCATACATTCTATATAGGCCCAAACATGAAAAAGCCCATAGACCCCATCTACTTTACCCTAAATCCTCCCTATGATTTAAGGCAAGCTTTTCCAGGCAAGACCTGCTCACAGCCACCATTGGCTTACTTGTTAAGAATGGATCTACCTCCATTTTTAACCAACACACCAAAACCCATCCCTCTCCATAAGACGAGATGAAGGTAGACGGTCGCCGTTAGCGTTACCCTAGCTCAAGACCTTGATCTATCACGGGGGCCTTATCGAACGCAGGAAACCGAACATCCGACCATCGTTACCCGACCCATATCCTTGCTTTGCATATTATACGTAAACATATTAAATCCCTGTAATTTATTGTAATAAGCCCATAAGGGTACTTCTGTAATTTCATATCTTAATCATCACTTGCAACATTAGTCCGTTTCGTTAATTCCATTACATTGGAGGTCATTTTCTGTTAACTATTTGTATTACCCGTCCTTATCCCATTAAGTACTAACTGAAATAATCATTATGAGATCAGATAAATAATATTAAATGTCTATTACTAAAACTTCAAATTTCAGGATGTTACGTTTAACTTCTATGAATAAACCATTGATTTAGAGGTTCAATATTATACATGCATATATAGTTGGAAAGTTAAAAATGTGTATTTTTCAATGCGAAAAATGATGAATCTTTAAAAGTTTGATAAAAAAAACTCATGCTTATTTTATGACAACATACTGAGTGTATGACTTACAATTAGTTTTATATTACATGTGATACATCAAGTGAGTTTGACTATCAATTTTGTTCTATTTTTTCCAAATTATATGAATAATTTGTAATGATTTGGAGGTTCCAAAATTATGTCTGATATATAGTTGGAAAGCTAATGAGGTTTATTTTTCAATACTAAAAATAATGAATCGTTTAGAGTTATATATGCAAAAATGTTTATGTTCGTTTATGACAGCATATTGAGTGTTCGAACTTACATATTAGTGTTATATTACATGTGGTATCAAGCAAAATATTGTACTAAAAAAATATAACACCAAAAAAAAGTTTGTCGAAAGTCTTTGGGAGTGCCCCTTTTCTGAAAGATAATTAAATGCTCGTCACAATAGTGTAATTTCTATAAATTCACGATTTACAGTTTTTGAGATATGTAATTTAAAAAAAATTGAATTAAAATATCTATTAGTCCCCCCCCCCCCTTCATTTTTTTTTTATAAAATAAGTGACTGAGATTTGTCCATCATTATGCTAGAAAATATGCGTCCCTAAATGAACTTTTCTCCCTTATCATAATTCGCAAATTATTGAGCTGGGTTGAGTTATTTTGGATAAAATAAAAAACCTAGAGACTGATGCATCATTCCTAGGTAGTCATTTTTAGTTAAAATAATACTTTAATCCCTTCTCATCCTTTTTTTTTAATAATTAAAACCTACTTTAACTATTCTTTTTATGAAATCAGACATTTCGATAACCGTTAATCGTTAGTCGAAACAAATTACACAATGACGACGAGCATTTAGTTATCTTCAAAAGATGATCATTGTTATATATATATATATATATGTGTATATATATATATATATATATATATATATATATATATATATATATATATATATATATATATAGGTAGATGAGTCTGTTTGATATATCCATGTGACATAACAATAATATGTGATATAACAATAATATGTAAGTTCAAACACACAACATGCTATTGAAAAATGAGAAAGTATTTGTGTAGAACTTCAAATGATTTCCCGTTTCTGCATTTGAAAATGCAAATTCTTAGCTTTCCAACAATATATCACAAATAATTTTTGAACTTCCAAATAAATAAGGTTTACTCATAAAAGTTAGAGAATATATATGAATTTTATTTTTAATATTTAAACTCTCTTGATATATCACATGTGATATAACACTAATTTGTAGATTCGAAGACTGAGTATGTTGTCGTAAAATGGACATAAGTATTATTGTTTAGTGCAAAAAATGTTGAATCTTTTAGATTTCTATACAAATACTTATGCTTATTTTACGACAACATGTTGAGTGTTCGGAATTATAAATTAGTGTTATATCACATGTTATATCAAGCGAGTTTGAAAATCAATATTTTCTTTTATTTTCTCCAACTTCTATGAATTAACTGTATTGATTTAGAGATTCAAATACTATTTTGATATATGGTTAAAAAGCAAAGTATGTGTATTTTTTTATACAAAATGGTGAATCTGTTGAAAACTATACAAATACTTATGTTAATTTTACAACAACATGTTGAGTGTTCGAACTTACAGATTAGTGTATTATCACATGTGATACATCAAATGAGATTGAATTTAAAAAAAAAATCTTATATTTTCTCCGACTTCTATTAAATAATTGTATTGATTTGAAGTTCCAAAAATTACATGTGATATACGGTCATAAAGCTAATGATGTAAGTTTTTTGTGCAAAAAATGTTGAATCATTTAGAGTTTTGCCATATGTTCATTTTACAACAACATGTTGACAGTTCGAATTTACATGTTAGTGTCATTACTTATGATATATCAAGCAAAATCGATACCCAGAAACACCTAAAAAAAAAGTTGGTAAAAAATATATGAAAGTGCCTATGTATTGAAACATAATTAAATATTCGTCGAGATGTTGTAATTTATGTTTAGCATGTTAACGATTTACGGTTCTAGAGATATGTGTTTAGGACAAAAAATTAAAGTAGCTTTCACTCTAAAATATTAATTATTTTTTAAATGAGTGACTGAGATTTGTGAGTCAATATGCATGTAAAATCTTTAAAAAAAATACCAATATGATCAAAATATATTACTACTTTACCATTTTTTACTGAAATATTCAAATACCATTTACCAATTTGGCTAATGTGGTGCTCAAAGTATGGTGCATGTTCACCATTTTACTTTTAAATGGACAAGAAAAATACATGTATACCATTTCACACAGAAAATTAAATACAGCGCACAAAGGGTGGTGCCTGCGCACCAAACTATAAAATGTGTTTGACTATAATCCCCAACCACCGAAATTAGATATGGTGCTCTAACATCTCTCAACATATCTCATTTAATATTTGGTGTGCAATATACCCCTCTTACGCACCAAAGTCTAAGTGGAAACTTCTCATTCGTTTATAAATTAAATGTAGTGCTCTAAGATGTTTCACCAACTAATTTTAAAATATGTTGTGCAAATTATGATGTGTGCGCATCAAAATGACATAAACTGAAATATAATACGGCCTTTTACTAATCTTAACTAAATATAAAGGAAAAACATTCAAATGCGAAAAGTGAAAAAATTGAAAGTCAAATGTGAGAGAAATAATACACGCCTCTTAATTGTGCAAGCTGTATCCTCTTATCTTCACATCTCACAGCCCTCCACCACCAGAAGCCCTCCACCACCGAGACCCTACCACAACCAAAGCCCCATCACCACCAAACGCCACCTCCACCACCGTAACCCACTGCACTACAAAACCCCAAGCACCGAGACCAACCACCACCGAAGCGTCTACATCACAAAAGGGATTTCAAGTTTTGAGTTGTTTTTTAATGTTTTTGTTAGATCTATCTATGTTAAACAACTTTTGAAGGTTTTCTTTTATAGGTTTGTATATTTTAATTGTAGATCTTACCTTTTTAAACGTTTTATCAATTTTTTTTGTTTCAGCCGCCCCCTAACGTCGCTGCTGTCAGTGGTGGTAAATGGAGTCCGACAAATTCACTGGTGGTGGTTGAAGACCGCATAGAAGATGTTCGATGGAATGTGTAAGAGAAGGGTAAATATGGGAGGTATTCGTTACGTTAGTAATTAGTCTCCTGTGATTTTTAGACATTATGTGCCTGCTAGATATTAAGTTTTGTATATTTAGTTAGGATATTGTGGTTTTGCTTTTTATTTGTGGATTTTTTTTGTTACGTTAGTAGTTAAGATGTTATGATTTAGTTGTGTAAATGTGAATTTGCATTCGTTATGTTGGTAGTTAAGATGTTGTGTTTAGTAGATATTATGTGTTGGTTGAATGTTTGTGGTACATAAGTAATTAAGATGATGTGATTAGATTAGTCAATTACCATGAACTATTGAGTGCAAGTGATGCCCAAATAGAATCTGTTTGAATCAACCCAGTTGCAATGCATTAGTTTAATCAGGTAGTTGCATTAAATCAGTTTAAGTTAGGTAGCTTGAAAAATGAACCAAAGTCAAATAACCCAAATCCGAGAAGGCAAGAACCAATCTAAACCCAAATAGTTCTAACATGAACATTTATAAATTTGGGTGAGTGCTTAAGGTGTTTGTATGTACATATGTGTGCATCATATACATGTATAATAGTTCATACATACATACATACAGTCAACTAACTTTGTACTACAAGCTATTCATCTGTTAATTGTACTTGTCTAAGACTGTAATATGGTAATATAGGCATTTTATTGAAATTACACAAGTATATCATCAAGTCATTCAATTAGAATATCTGCCAATTTCTTTCTTTTTCTTATATACAAGTCATTTCTCTTAAGCTTCTTCTATTCGATAATTTCCTTTTGTAGAATGTCACTTATCTACAAAACTTAAAGTTTAAATAATACTTGCGTGTTGTTGGAGAAGTTAAACTATACTAAGTTTCTATTTGTTTTTTGCATATGAGAATATTGCGCGGCAATACTGTGCTTAAAGCGAAAAAGACTTTATGAGCAGCAAATTGAACAACTTGGCAATTTTCAGTTGCATATCCACGATCAGGTATATATATTAAAAAAAACTAGAAATTATTGATTTGTTTTAATTGTATAAACAATCATACTAGGTTGCTAACATGTTAATATCTTTCTCTCGGTACTAGATGATAATGCTTGATGGTGCAAAAACTACCATAGAGATGGTGGATGCCTTGAGAACTGGAGCTCAAGCAATGAAGGCAATGCAAAAGGCTATGTAAGTTATACAAATTATTATATTGCACATTTGCAAAGTGCATCTTTTTTTTCTTTTCTTACGTAATCAAAATTTTCTGTAAAAAAGGTGGAAATTTGGGCGGGGCGGGTAACAGGTCAAATCAAGTTAATATGACCCGAAACATATCTTTTCCAAAAAAATTATGCTTTTACGGATATTAGTGGGTCATATATCGCCGCAAAATTATTTCAATGATAATCAAAATTTAATCTGAATAGGTTTTAGGCTTTAAAAGGGTCGAACTTGCCACCTGTAAGTTAGTCTTTCGAGAAGCAAGTGATGCATTCTTGTAGGTATTTGATGAGTACAAACCAATTCAGTTGATCAGGGTAACTGTATTTATAAGGTGAAACAATGGATAATTGTTAGATTCATAAGATATATGCTTTTGGCTTATGATTTAATTGTACTTTTGAGATACAGGAATATTGATGATGTGGACAAGACAATGGACTAGATAAATGAGCAAACATAGAACATGAAACAAATTGCAGATGCATTGGTAGCACTTATAGGCACATCAACTGATTTTGATGAGGCATGGACTCTTAACTTGTTTTATTCTGGCATAATTAGTTTAATTTCAGTTAGTTGAACCAAACTTTTACTTTTAAGTTGATGAATTTGTTAGATTGAGAAAACGAGATTCTGCTTTCACTAAACATTACAAAATTGTCTAACAAATTGATGTTCTGTATTAAAGAAAATCAATTGGTTTTAATCCAAGGTCAATATATAGACTGAAATGAACGACAACAAGAGATAATACGCGGTTTACCATAAATTGCTTTTTTGGATGGAAAATTTGCATTTTACATCCCAGATGGAAATTCTTGTGGGAAGGAGTAATAAAAAAGTAATAGGTTTGACCTCGGAAGTCAAGTTGACCATCTTATATTCACTATTTGGTTCTCTTGTTGTTGGTATTTGTTAATGAGCAGTAATTGTGATATGTAGGATGAGCCGGAAGCTGAACTTGAGGAGTTAG
>JARVZY010009047.1:0-15259 GCA_030686995.1 Artemisia argyi
AAATTTCATAGAAAACTGGAGTATCTCTCTCCAACTAAACGTACCTTTAATTTTAGTGCTTAAAGCTCCGTTTTTCGAAAGGACCATGGGCGAGTAGTTTGACAGGCCGATGCTCGGCGCCCCAGCCACCTAGGTTTCCTTTATACATATCGTATACCGAAATTTAACTTTACTAGTACTTTATAGTATTGCAGCTCCCCTTAACATTAAACCTTGACTTCGTCCCTGGACAGAACAAAACTTTTTAAACATAAGCTACATAACAGTATAACAATTTTTTTGGTACATAACGTGTTTTGAATTGTTCAATGTTGTAGCATTTAGGTACCAAAAATTCCAACACAATGTGGTTGAGGTGAACAAAACCGGCTATGATAACTGCACACTCGACAGTGCAGTAGGGAACTGGAGTAGTGGAAAAGACTTCATTCTTCTTAACAAATCGCAACGATACTATTTTATTTGTGGAATGGGTGGTTGCATGAATGGTATGAAAGTTACTATTCGTGTTCATCCACTTCCGTCTCCTCCAGCCTCTGCTTCCGAGGTCACCTCAACTTCCGCAGCTGTCTGTAAATCGATGTTTGGTGCATTCTTTATGGTTTTGGCTTCAATGATTTTGGTTGGGTGTGGCTTGATCTGTTAGTTTTAGGACAGCTTGTTTTAAATGGTGTAGTGAACTCAAATTTGTTGCATTTGGTGTGTACTCATTTGGTTGGTATTGGTTTACTTGTTAACTTTATTTTTTTGAACGATTTGGATGAAGTTGTATGTTTTGCGCACGTCATTTTGGAGTTTTATTTGGAGCAATTAGCGTTTCAAATAGAGAAAGTTTGTTTGGCAAGTAGCGTGTAACGTTTTGTATTTTGGTTTAGACGTTAATCTTACAAATGTTACTAAAAAGCGCGTTAAATTACAAACGCTACTAGTACTATTTTTGCCAAACACATCTCTTAATAAGTTTGATTACAATGGTTTCTCGTTTATTTTATGGTGATGAGTCAGATTGGGTTGGACCGGGCTAATTTAATACTACTATAATTTTATGTACTTGTTTTGGGCTGATATATATTAGAACGTGCGCTTTGGGCTTAATTAAGGCTTGGACCTGCTCATGCTGGATCAGGCTGTGATGGGTAATGTAAGGGCCTGAATTATATTAGATGATTTTGATTAGGGGTATGGTTCGGGTAATAACCGAATGTCTGAATAAACCGAAAACCAAATCGAATCGAACCGAAAAAAACCGAACCGAACCGAACGGAATTAAAAATTCGGCCTTCGGTTTGGATATTGGTTTGGCTATGTGAACCGAAAACCGAATATATATATATATATATATATATATATATATAGGGTAGGGATCCAATAAGAAGATTAATTAAAATAGGAAGGGTAAGAAGTAATTCTAGCCACACATTTTTATATGGGAGGGAAAATTTGAATGAAGATGCATCCATTTTTGTAGGTGCATCTAGAATGTGTGGTTGTGGTTACTTCTTATCCTTCCTATTTTAATTATTCTTCCTATTTAATCCTAACTCTCTATATATATATATATATATATATATATATATATATATATATATATATATTATTTTATATATATATAATGTCCATTAAAATTTTATACTAATATAAAAAACACCTTTTATGCTTGAAATATTATTTTTCTCAAAAATATATATAATTAAATTTAAAAAAAATATATAAATAGTGTAATTCAAGTACAAAATTCGGTTTTCGGTTTTGACCCATAACCAAACCGAACTTCGGTTCGGTTCTCGGGTCGGGTCGGTCATAGATATTTTTGGTTCGGTTCGGTTTTCGGTTATGACCCAAAAATTTTTTTTAACTGAACAACCCACACCGAATAACCAAGAACCGAACCGATGAACACCCCTAATTTTCATACATGAATGAACATACATCGAGTCATCGAGATATTAATGTTTTTTTTTATCACACATACAAACCCAACCCCGCCCACCCCAAAAAAAAAATAATCACAATTTCAGCTAGATTAATGAGAGATTGTATGTAGACTAAGGGAGTGTTTGACATTGCTTACTGAAAATAAATTATGCGTTAGAAAAACTCATAATTCGCTTATATTGTTTGATAACACAATAATCATATAACCAGTTTTTTTTAGTGTTTGGTAAAACAGATTATTTAAGAAATTATCATTTAAATGACTAAAAGAGACATTGTTATAGTATTTTATAATTTACGTTTATCATTTGTGAGAATATTTTGTACGAAATATGTTAAATATATTTTAGTATTCTATAGTTTTTGAATCATTTTAAATTAGATATTTTATAGGTTAATTTCACGGATGTAAGCTACGCAAATGTTAAAAACCAACGCACCAAGACCAACTTTCTAAATATTAATATATAAAATATCTGAACTAAATAGAATGGGACAAACTGAATTTAATAGAATTACAAGACCACAGAAAAAAACTTCAGAAGATATTGGGGTCTATTACTTACGAGTGGTGTTGTAAATTTTCAACGCATTTATTCCTCTACAAGATCTGCGTTTTTCAAAAGCATGTCCCTATCTACTTTTGTAAAACACGTTTTGAGACTCTTGAAACCCAAATAAGTGATTTTTGACTTGTGTTTGTCAAATATTTATTTTAGATTATCTTCATTTTTAAAACCCGAAAAGTAGATAAGTAGGTTCAAATCTCAATCCTCTAAATCCAACTAACCTTTAAACACTAATTAATGAGGATAAAGATGGTTTGTCTTTATCTCAATGCATAAATAAATAGCGAGTGTTTATCATTTTCGTTAGATTAATTTTCAAGCATAAGTTGGAGTTGATTATATCAACCGAGAAAAGTTCAAGTACTACTACCTCCATTTCATCATTTAAAACAAAAAAATTCATATTTTAGACGGGTATTAATACCTTCATCACGACCTTTAACTCAGCGTCACATCAGCTTCTCTCCCCAACTAACATCACCACCAACATAAAGTAATAAAACAACAAGAGCTCCACCTAAATATACACAAATATACCTCACAATATACTCGCACACACTTACAGAAAATGATTTTTCTTTCCACACAACTCGGTCGTCTTACGAACCGAGTTTTCAACAAAATAGTAGGATGACGTGTCTTAAAGGATTTGCTAATAGAGAACGACGCATTGATGGGATGCCACGTAGGAAAAAAACGCGTCGTGATGTTCTTGTTACCTCTCATCTTAAGGACCGTTAAACGTTAAACAAAATAAATTAAATTAATCGCGACGAGCATTTAATTATCGTTTAGTATATAAGCATTTTCATATACTTTAAACAAATTTATTTATATTTTATTATTTATTTATATTTTGTTTTCTTCGGTACAAGAATTTGCAAAATATATCACATGTGATATAACACTAATCTACGAGTTCAAACACTTAATATGTTGTTATAAAATAGGTATAAGTATTTATATTGAACTCTAAAAGATTCAACGTTTTTTGCACTGAAAAAATACACATCTAGCCTTTAATCATATATAACTCATATATCTTTAACCTACTCATAGAAATTGAAGAAAATAAAAAAATAATAATAATAAAAATAAATAAATAAATAAATTTTGATATATTCAAACTCGCTTGATATATCACATGTGATATAACTCTATTCTGTAAATTCAATACTCAACAATCAACATGTTGTCGTAACATTGGCATAATTATTTGTTTAGAACTCTAAAATGTTCAAAGTTTTTGCATTGAAAAATATGCATCTTTAGATTTCCAATCATATATCACGCATAGTATTTGAACTTCTAAATCAATATAGTTTAGGCATAGAAGCTGAGAAAAAAAAATATTTTCTTTTAGTATTCAAACTCGTTTGATATATCACCAACTTGTAAGTTCGAAACTCAATATGGTGTCGAAAATAGGCTAAGTAATTTCTCCAACTTCTATTAATAAACTATATTGTTTCAGAGATTCAAATATAATATGTGTACGTGGTTGGAAAGCTAAAGATATATAAATACTTATACTCATTTTACGACAACGTGTTTAATGTTCGAACATGTATACTAGTATTTTGACACATGTGATATATCAAGGAAGTGTGAATATATAAAAAGTCCTTCTATTTTCTTTAACTTTTATGAATAAAATGTATAAAAATTTAGAGGTTTAGATATTATGTGTGATACATGGTTGCAAAACTAAGGATGCGTATTACTAATTCAAAAATTGTGAAACTTATAGAGTTATACAAAAATATTTATGTCCATTTTACGACAACATATTGAGTGTTTGAACTTACAAATTGGTGTTTGATGAGTGCTCAAACACTCATCGTTTTTGACGTATTTAAACTGCCAAAACATACAAAACAATCAAAAAGATATCAAAATATTTAAATTATCCCAGGGATTGTGTTTTATGTGTTTTAAATGCAAAATGAGCAAAAACAAAGAAAAACTGTACAAAGTTTGCAATATTGGCAGTTTCAGTCCCCCAAGTTTCAAAACTTGTCAAATTTAGTCCCTATGCATTTATTTTGAAAGGAAAAGTCATCCGAAGGTTTTGAAAGTCAAAAATCACAAAATATTACACTTGGGTAACAAGTTTTCCAAAAATTACAAGTTTAGTCCCTGAAAATCCAAAAATGGCAAAATAGATCCCTGGGAATTTTGAAAAATCAAAAAATGGCAAAATTGGTTCTTGGTTTATTAATGATTGGCATAATTGGTCCTTGGAAGCAAAATTGGAAAAGTGCAAATCCAGTCCTTAAAGTTTGGTACAATTACAAAATTGGTCCTTGTCACTAAACAAACCAACCGGACCCTTTATATCTAAAACCAAAACCAAACCCTTATCCAAGCCCACCCCTGATCCATGTATTCCCCAAAGCCCAGCCCAAGTCCAAAATAATAATAAGCCATGGCAGGGTCAAACAGTCAACAAAGGGGTCAAACCCTTTGACCACCTTCTTCCCCCCAACATACCAGCGTAAAACCAGGGAAACACCTCCCCCCTCCTCTTACCTTTTTCACCCACTAGCCCCCCACAATTAATACCCACACCAACTTAACCCACCACCATAAATGCCCACAACAACCTGTTGGATCATGTACACCTTGAACTTGTGTTAATATTGATACTTTGAGTGATACCACTAAGTATGCGGAATCTACTTAATGATACGTAGAAGACTGATTGTGAATGAAACAGTTGTATGTATGTGAGAACAATGTATGTAACAAAACAAATAGCTCCAATATTATTAATGATAATAATACGAGTGATCTATGGTATCACTAGGGTTACACCTTGAAGCTCTAGGAAAAACGTATTAGAAAGATATATTCTAACTATAACCTAGGATCTCCTTTTATACAACAAGGAGTCCTCTTCTACAAGATAAGTATAATACTAATAGAATAAGATATACACAAGATCTTTTCTATGTTTATCTAAGCGCGTTTCTCTAACAGTTATCAAGTAAGCAGTGGTAATATTTGTTCTTGCAGTGGTAATGAGTTTCCACTGCAAGTACAATCTTCTGCAGTTGTAACATCTTTACTAGCCGTGGTAACTGTTAGTATAATTCCCAACAATCCTCCCCTAAACTTATGATTTATAGGTAAATCAACAAGTTTCTTCAAGTATACAATAAACCTGAGGATATGGGAATTCTTCCAAACACTTATCTTGTTTTTCTCAACACTTTATCAGCTCTTGCATATTCATCTTGAATCTTCTGAATCAAAGTTCTAATCTTTTCATTATCTGCATAAACTCTTAACTTTGAGATGCTGAGAGCAATCCTCCCCTGAATCTGATCATCATTTTTCTCCTCCCCTGTTTGGGAGAATCTCCACCAAAATCAGCACAATCAGATAAAATTCAGAAGAACTTCCATCAATTTCTTTAATATCCACCTGTTATGAGAATTTGGTACACAGTTCCATCAATTCCTTTTGTAACATACTGCCTTCAGCACTTCCAGATGTATTACCTTCTGGGAGAGGTGCATCATTAGACAAAGATTCAATTTCTTACCTAGTTAAACTAGATAGTACTTCTGAACCACCCATATGTTTTAATTTGGCTAGGGATTTCACTACCTGTATCCAATCCCTTAGAATCAGACACATGAAGTGTTGCCATAGTAAAGCTCTGAATGATATAGTCATGTCCTGCATCTACACATATTAAGAAAAATTTTACACTGTCAGTGGTAACTGTGAACCTGCAGTGGTAAAAATCAACAGAATTTTCAAAGAGCAGTGGTAAGGAAAACATGTAAAAAAAATAGCTGCTCTTATCATAGTTTTTAGCAAACTATCAGCTATCAACGGATTTGATATGTCTTTACCATGAGCCGTTTGCTATGGACTAGCCAACTCTTGATCACAAAGATGTATGGTGAGTTGATAACCTAGTTTTTGGTAAACTATCAACCATGAACGGATTTGATGTCTCTTTACCTGTAGCCGTTTGCTCAGGACTAGTTGATTCTTATGTGGATTAGACATAGTGAATCAATAACCATTTGTTATGTGTCTTAAGTTACACATCTTATAACTCCATTCACATTAAACATCTTAAGGACCGAACTTAACCAATATGAGTTAACCCAAGTAACTTTTTAACCAAGTTGCTATACACAAAAATATCTTCTCAAAAGTCAAACCACAGTTACTTCTCAAACCAACCAAAACAGATGAAAGTAAATAACCTTCATTAATTAGCATAACACCTAACCTTGGCTTATTTAATCTCCTCCAAACACCACATCTCAGTCACCAATAATCTTTCAAACCCTAATATCCCAATCAACCCAATTCTCTTTCAAAACCATGTCATCAAATCCTGAAACCTCTGATCAACACTCTTCTTTTCCAACAACAGAAGAAGATGTACCACCATATCCATGGGGACTTGAAGATTCTGACTTTAAGAGAGAGATGGAGAAACGATGGGATGTGCAAGAAACACAATGGAATGCACACATAAAGGGTGAATCGAGCCATGATCCTAATCCTGCTGAGAGAGAGCTTGTCTCTCCCTTCATCTGGACCAATGATGAAGAATCTTCAGAGGAAGAGAATGAAGATCCAACCTTTCTTCCTCCTTCTACACCAGAGAGATCCCAACCAAGATCAAGTAAGAGAGATCCATCTCTCCCACCATCATCAAATTTGGTGTTGGATCTTTCTGCTCCAGAACCTGGTCTTCTGCATCAAGAACATATTGGACAGAGCAAGAAGGCTCAGATCATACATAAGGGAAAGGAGAAGCAGAAGTAAATGATTGAGGAATGTTGCCAAGGAACAAAGTTCTTGAGTATTTTCTTGACTTTGTTACTTGAGCATCTTCACAGTCTTCCTTCTCTTCTTTTTCCATTTTCATCTTCAGCTTCTTCATTGTACT
This sequence comes from Artemisia argyi, assembly GCA_030686995.1. Taxonomy (NCBI): domain Eukaryota; kingdom Viridiplantae; phylum Streptophyta; class Magnoliopsida; order Asterales; family Asteraceae; genus Artemisia; species Artemisia argyi. The sequence continues at coordinate 7,429 of JARVZY010009047.1, forward strand.
TGTCATAGCCTCAAGTATTATGTAATAATTGATAGAAGCTAGTAGTTCTCAATTAGCCAAATGTTTTAGGAATGGTCTTTGTAATTCAGTTGAAACTTTGAATGTAAGCTGTAATTTGTGTCTTTGAATGAATGAAAAGATCTTCATAAATTAATCAATATTGTAAGACCTTCAGCATTATTATCTTTGCAGTAGAAATTATGTTCAGCTTATTTGACCACATTCCCTTGGCTACACCTCTTGGTGACTTTTGCAATCTCATAACATTTGCAGAACAGACATATACCAAACAACTTGCAAACATATTAGTGAGTCACTGTAAAACTCAGAAAGTATTATCAAGTCATTCATAATCATTAGTAGTCTTTGACTGTCCCTGCACTCAACATAAAACAATTAGTACCTTTTGGGGACCCAAGCCACAAATGACTTGGATCTGCCTCGTGTATCAATATAATTATATCTATCAAAGGTCATTGATACACCATTGGGATTGTTTGAGGTTGTTGTTCCTTTTGGTTTCCATTCCCAACGAGCTGGCCTTAACAGCATTTCCCATGTTTACCCTTTTCTTATTCACATAGGCATCAGTGGAAACATTTGATCTTGCAGTGGTAACTGCATGCCTAGCTGTGGAAACTGCTGGATTAGTAAATTTGGGTCTCCACATGTGATTCTTGTGATCATTCTTTTCAAAATAAGTCTTTTTCCCTGTTTGATAAGATTTAACAAAAGAAGTGACAGGGGACTTAGGATAAACTCTGTTTTTACTACTGGCAGTGGCAACTGCTGGTCTAGCAGTGAAAATTGGTTTGATGCCAGTGGTAAGCAAAACAGACCTGGGAACCATCTTGCTTAGGGGGTTTGGGTGAGTTATTTTATTAGAATTATGTCCATTCACCCTTGTATTCACAAATACTTCCCTTCTTCCCATGTGGTAGTTACAAGTATAGGAAAGGTGATCAAAGCTACCACAAATATGACAGGCCTTATTGTTGAACACAAAATCACTACCAAACTGCCTAGTTTTAACATGATTCCAACTTCTCATGTTTCCTCTAGGAGATTTAGACCTATCCCTGTACATCTCTACATACCTAGTAGTAGGCCTAGTGTGATTTGTTTGTGTCCTAGGCTTCTCTTTGACAACTTCAGGAATACTTTTTCTTTCCTCTACTTTAACATTTTCAGGAACACTAGATTTAGACTCAACATTCAAACATTCATCTTTAAGAGATGAGTCACTAGCACTATCAAAAGTCTCAACCTCAACCTGAACCTTTTCAGTTTCAACTGGTTTAACAAATTTTGGTCCATAGGTCATAGGTGGATCCTGAAATTCTTCTAAGCCTGTGTGAGCTAGATCAATGCCACGAGGTGCTAGAACACCTCTTAGAGGTGGTGGAACAGATTTGTATCCAAGACCTGATTTAGCTTTGCTCACAACTTGGGCTTCCCAAATTTTGTCAATACTCTTGGATTGATGATCTAGTGTTTGCTTAGTTATCTGAATATTCTCACTAGCCTTTTTAACTTTTTCAATCTCTTCCCTAAGAGCTTTATTTACTTCAACATAAAAATCTAAGTCTCTTTTTAAAACAGCAATGTCATCACTGAACTTAGATTCATTTGCCCTATAATGCTCTATCTGTTTTTCTAAAACACCTAGACCTCTTTTATGATTTGCTAAATTATAATTAGTGTGATGTAAATCTAGCATCAGTGCATCATATTGTGTATTAGAGATCTCTAACTCTTTTAAGGCCTTACAGTTTTTAGAACAAGCATTATCAGTATGTACCTCAGTGTCAGAGAATGCCATGAGTGCATGCTCAGAAGCTAGCATTGCAGATTCTGAATCATCTTCTCCATCCTGAGTCATAAAGCTCCAATCAAAGCTCACTCCATCAATAGCCAATAGCACCTTTGGCTCTTCTGTTGTAGGTTCTTTGTTCTTATCCTTCTTGTACCAAGTTGACTTGTTGTCAGATTTCCTTGGTTTTCTACATTCTCTTGCAAAGTGCCCCTTCTTGTGACAATTATAGCACTCCACCTTCTTTTTGTCAAAACCTACAGTCTCATCACCACTTATATGTATCTTTCTCCCTGTCTTCTTCCAGAACTTCTTTGATCTTAAGCTTAGTAATGCCACCTGCCATTTAATGTCCATCTCCTCCATATCATCTTCATCAATTTGATCCAAATCCTCATGATTGAGAATTGAACCACCCACTTGGCTTGATATAAAGGCATAGAAAGTAGCATCACTTAGTCCTGCAACCTGTTTCTTTGAGCTCCTAGTGGAAACACTTCCATTACCAGTGGAAACAATCATGTTACCACTGTCATCATCACTATCACTTTCTTCATCTGAACTATCATTACTTGATGATGATATGAGTGCTACACTTGCAGAACTTGTTCTTAATTTGCCAGCTTTCTTTAATCTTTGTTCAATAACTTTGAAGTTATTGTACACATCATTAAGCTTCATGGTCTCTAGATCTGACTTATCTTCCCAAACAGCAACATTGGTATCAAACTCAGAAGGTAGGCTTCTTAGGAATTTAAGATTGAGATCTTCCTTTTCCACCTCAATTCCAAAAGCAGTGAGTTGAGTAACAATCTTTTGTAGCCTTGTGAATATGCTATCAAGAGATTCATTACTTGTTGAACCAAAGTTTTCATAAGTCTGCTTGAGTAAGGTCTTTTGAGTCTTCTTGGTAGAATCATTACCACCAAACACTTCACAGATCTCATCAAAAAGAGTCTTTGCAGACTTGTATTTGCTAAAAGCCAGAACTTGTTCTCTGGGTAGAGCCATCAATAATAAACCTCTAGCCTTCAAATCATTCTTTAGTTGACTTCTTTCTTCATTAGTGACAGGACCAGTGTTAACTTTTGTTACTGTCTTGTCACCAACCTGCTCTACAGTTGTATCAGGTTTGAATGAATTTCCACACATTATAATCTCCCATAATGTGTAGTCTTGAACCATAAAGAATTGTTCTATCATAAGCCTCCACATATCAAAGCCTTGCTCTGATACCACTTGTTGGATCGTGTACACCTTGAACTTGTGTTAATATTGAGACTTTGAGTGATACCACTAAGTATGCGGAATCTACTTAATGATACTTAGAAGATTGATTGTGAATGAAACAGTTGTATGTATGTGAGAACAATGTATGTAACAAAACAAATAGCTCTAATATTATTAATGATAATAATACGAGTGATCTATGATATCACTAGGGTTACACCTTGAAGCTCTAGGAAAAACGTATTAGAAAGATATATTCTAACTATAACCTAGGATCTCCTTTTATACAACAATGAGTCCTCTTCTACAAGATAAGTATAATACTAATAGAATAAGATATACACAAGATCTTTTCTATGTTTATCTAAGCGCGTTTCTCTAACAGTTATCAAGTAAGCAGTGGTAATATTTGTTCTTGCAGTGGTAATGAGTTTCCACTGCAAGTACAATCTTCTGCAGTTGTAACATCTTTACTAGCCGTGGTAACTGTTAGTATAATTCACAACACAACCCCCCACCAGAACCACTCAACTTTGCCCGTATCCATTTTGGCGCCAAAATGCTAATCAACAGCTCAGATTGATCAAAAGTTAATTAAACGGCTGGGATTTGGTCAAGGGGTCAACATGAATCTTGTGGGACATCCAAAATTCAAAAAGAGCCCATGTGGAAGACTTAGACCTAGTTTTTTGCCTCGTTATATATTGTAGCTCATTGTTGAGCATTGTAGTGTGTAATATTTTTAGTCTTTATGTTTTTCAGTTTATTTTTAATGTATTGTAACCCTTATTATCAATGAAAGTCTGTTTCAAAGTTTAGTTCTCAATTTCAATTTTCAAGTTCCATTTTCAAATTCTCAAGTATTAAGTTAAGCTACTAATGTGTAAACAAGTCATTTACAAGCTTATGTAAACTCAGAAAACAAGTTTCTTTAAGCTTTTTAAGCTTGTGTGAACATTCTAACTCAGTTTTCAATAATTACTAAAAAAATCAAGAAAAATCAAAAATAAATAAAAAAGGGTGTTATATATTGAAGAAAGCATGGAGCACAGTTGATTAAGGATGGCTGTGGGTTAGGGACCTCATGGGAGGTCATTAGGTTGTTTAAATTGGTCCTTGGTATGCAATCTGAGCTTGGAAGGCTTATGTAAGCCCACTTTTTCAAATTTGTACTCTCCTTAGTAGTTTATTTGTTTGTTATTGTCTCAATTACTTAATTATTGCTTAACATAGTAGTTGTATTCAGTAGATTGTGTTGTGTACTTGTTTGACTCAAGTTTCCATCACAGATTGCTCTAAAAGGGGTGTTTGGTTTGTGTCTGTTTGTACCATGCTACTTGTATAATTGTGCATCTCTGTGTTTCATTCAGTTGTGTGGGTGGATAAAGGCTCAGGGAAACAATTTACTTGGTCACTAATTCAACCAAAGTCAAAATCACAACCAAGTGATCACCACAGTTAACTGTTGTGATTTTTGAACCCAAAGTCCATCAAACCTTTTCATAAGTTGGGATTTCTACTTAGTTTAGTCTTTATATAGCTTAACTAAACTTATTTGATCACTAAATCAGCAATCAAAGTTCCCAAAAGTCAAAACTCAAGTTTTACTAAAAAGTCAAAAGTGCATAGTTTAGATTTTTGCCAAAATGGCATGAATTAAATTGAATTTTGTGTTGTGTTTGGAGGTCTGAAATTTGTTGTGGGTTCATATATCATTCGGTACTCACATTTGTATGAAACAACACTAATCTTTTTTGATGATATACAACTCACATAATAATAGATAAAAATCTTTTAATATCAAACTCACAACTAATCATACATTACATTACTGTATTTTATATTAAAAAAAAAAAAAAAAAAAAAAAAAAAAAAATGGAAACTTGTGTCTATGAATTCTATGAAAGTTTATATAGATGATTTTTTTTCAAAACTTAGTCCTATAATTTTTATTTTATTTTCTGATTTATTTAGAAGCCAATGGGAGTAGATAAGTTTATAGAGTAGATGCACCAAACATCAACCAAGTCTTTGGAAGGAAACCTTTGTGGTGTAGACAATAGACCACTTCAACTAAAAAAAACTCGCAATTCAATTTATCCCTTCGGACCACCGTATAGAACACGGCCACTTATTTAAGTCCTTGAGTTGACTACATAAATAATAGAAAAATGATTGTTGGGCGCAGAATGTCTAGAAGCATTTAGGAGCGGAGAGAGAGGTTTGTAATTTTTATTGCTCATTTGACAAGTATCAAATAGCTTTATCTTTTATCTCAATTGTTCACTTTCAACGCTCCATAAAGTAAAATAAAGGAGCGTTGAGCATTTATGAGTTGTTTTACGCATTATAATTACACCTACAGTTACGTTACTAATTATTTTTTATAGAAAAAAAGATAATACTCACATAATTGTTTACTGTTACTGCTCATTGTTACTGCTACTTTTGCCAAACACACTCTAAATCTATCATATTTTCACATAAATTCACACACCTCTACTTTTATTTTTTAAACAGAGAATAATATCTATATAGATTAACCAAGTATTCAACTTTCTACATCAATGTTAACTATATATAAGTTTATTTGAATAATAAGTGTTCAGCATATAAGGTTATCTCGCTCTTGTTAACATCAATGTTAACGACGCACTTGTTCTTTGGATGTCGCTTTGTTAACGACGTGTATCATAAAATTGCTAGTTGGTGGGATATGTCTTATTCGCGATGTTCTACGTTTGAGGAATGGTGGCATTGGCTTATTTCGATTCGTCTTCCAGCAAAATTAAAAGAAGTGTTTGAAGGTGTTATCTACATCACGTGGTGGGCTATTTGGGGTTTTCGTAATAATGCTTTATTCGACAAAACCCAACCTTCCAAGGAGATGCTTTTTGATAATATTAGGTCTTGGTCTTTCACGTGGTGTAAGTTTAGATGTAAAGCATCGTTCAATTGGATCGATTGGCTTAAGAATCCGAACCTTATTATTTTGTAATCTAGCTTCTTGCTAGTTTATTAATAAAATCGCTGTTCCAAAATATATATATATATATATATATATATATATATATATATATATATATATATATATATATATAAGGTTATCTCGCTAACACGTACTCAGGATCTCATTTAGGCGTCTTAATGCTAAGAAGTTGTATTATACTAAAAAGTATCTAGAAGATGAATCGAAGTACGTTTTAACTATTTAAAACGGTGAGCAAGTGGCAAAACTGAAAAGCTTGTTACTATCAACATTAAAGTGTGAAAAGTTGCACGTTGGAAACTTGTTTGGTACAAACAAGCCATGAGTGGAGGCCAACCTCACAAGAAGAGTAACTTTACCTGTTTGGCTGTTTATAATCTGTTAATGAAAATAAACGTTGATAGTTAGGTGCCCAAATAATGAGAAACCAATTTATTCTGAAATGATAAAGAATTAAAAGCTATCATGATCTGTATGCATGATCGCACGAAGCTATATATTGTGCGAATAGAAAAGTAAATTTGCAAATAACTTGACACATTTTTGTGGGATATTAGGACTATTTTAAGATTACCCTTTTCCCATACAACGAAACTTTTATACCATTGTGTGCCTCTTTATTTCTCAATTCGATGCTTTTAATTTCATATGCATCGCAATTGAAATGTACTACGAAATGATGTTTATAAACTTTAAAATTTAAAAATCGATTAAAAAAAATTATATATGAAGCAAAATTGATCTCAAATGAAAGAAGATTAAATTTTAAGATTTTTGATATAATTGTTAATAATCTTAGTTATTCCACAATAACCTTAGTTATTACCTTATACTATATATTTTATAAAGTGTGTAGATGTTTTTTAAAAGATACACAATTTTTTTAAAAAAATTCATAATTGAATTTCCAAATAAATCTGTAATAACTTCATAATAAATTCGAATGATGAATTTGAGAAGAATATGAGTATATGAAATATAAATTAATTAATAAGGGCAGAGAAATTGTGTCATGAGAGAAAAACATTAGTTAACTAAGTATTATTTCGTAATACTTCACAATTAATTCGCAATGTGTCATTTTTTCTTGTTTTCTAAGTTATAGAGCGTAAAATCTTTCATTACGAATATATTACTATATTTTGCGAAAAAATTGTATAACAAAAATTAGCAAAATGAAAATCGAATTAAAAAATGATTAAAAAAATGTTTATTTGTATAAATTGTTTGATGAAAAACAATATAATTTTAGAAATACATGAGATCAAAATACGATAGTTGTGTTATTATATGTTTATATTAAATCACGTGCAAACGGTGCCGTTTTGCTACCGGGTTTTCCGCCAAAAATTTTGGGCTACCATGGCATGTTTATCTTGGCCCAGTTTCTTCTTCTCCGGTCCAATTTCGGATTTATAGAGCTTCTTGATCTGCGCATACTACTCCGGAATGTAAAAATGATCCATGTGAAGGAAGGGAGATGTTGGGTGTGCGCTGATGGTGTTGGGTGTGTGACGATCGTGTGTTAACTCGATTGTACCAGGTAATAGTTTTATGGTTTTGGGTTTAATTGTATTTAATTTTGATGTTGGGTGTGCGCTGTTACACAACGGTTAGGGTTTTAATTTTGGGGGTTTTTGTTACACGCGTTTATACTCGATCCGACCCTTAATTGTTGGTGCCTACCATGTGTTTGACGAATTTCTTGACAAGATTTGGTGATGCCGTTTGTATCTAAGTATTGGCCAAATGGATTCTTCGAGTGTTCTTGGAAGTGTTTGGGTATTCGGTACCTAATT
>JARVZY010009048.1:0-15252 GCA_030686995.1 Artemisia argyi
TAGTAGAGTGATAACCTAACAATTAACTACTTAGGAGCCCCTATTAACAAATATTATTTCGTATCTCATTTACTCTAAATTGCTCTCATGAAATCCCCCTGTATATTAGGTAATCCCTTAAGTTTTCTCTCTTGAAGACTTGACTACGAACTACTCTCGAAGCCTTTGATGTAGATCACTAGATCCTCGTGAAGCCTCTTGTAGGATACCCTTAATGTTATGTCAACATAGATGTTGAAATAGTGTGTTAAGAACACCATATCATGAACTATTAGAAAAATAATAATCATATACTCAATCCTTTTTGCAATTTGATCACACCTCAAAAACCTCACCAAGCCATTTGGATAAAGAGTTAATTGGGTCCAGCTTAGCATTGAGGTCTTTTTACACAATTAACTAATCTGGCTGGGTGATACCAGCTCTACCATTCAGTTCCAATGAATTTTATTATGAAACCCTATCGAACAGCCTAACTCAGGAAATGTTAGGTTGTGTATGCGCTACTGGTTACCGTTTAATTTTGTTGACCTTCCAATACTTCTTGTCCTTTATATGAATATTATAACTAGTTAGTCTATAAAATATGATTACTACAAGTATACCATTAATATGGAGGACTAATTCAATATTATTTGAGCACACAAACTCTTGAACTTTATATTTTGCATGGCCGAGTCCTTTTTGTTTGTTTGTTTGGTTTACTTGTTTTCTTAATTTTCTGTGTGAATAAGTTTAGGGTTACATCAAGATAAACAGCAAAGTTAACAGATTTGATCCATTAAATGATGAAAGTTATTTGGTTATATTCAACATAAAGAAAAGACAAGGTAAAACCTTAGGGGTTAACTGTCAAAATGGTGAGAGTGTAGTGGTCCTACCATTAGTAACTTAAGTTTAAACATTTCTCTGATTTGATTTCCATAAAAATATAGCGTGAAGAAAGGTGGGCCAAATCCGGTATCAAATACAGCACTTGCGGCTATTCTTGAAAAAGCTAAAGAGCTTGATGTGCCAAAGGATATATTGGAGAGAAACATTAAGAGAGCTTCTGATAAGGGCCAAGAAGCATACATTGAGAAAGTGTACGAGGTATGTAATTTTTTATTTTTTCATTTTTATTCAATAATGGAGTTACAGAATTTAGAAATTATTCTAAGTTGGTGGTTTTTTCTTAACCTCAGGTATACGGTTATGGTGGAGTTGGTATAATAGTTGAGGTTTCAACAGATAAAATTAACAGGTCAGTGGCTCGTGTTAGAGAAGTGGTTAAGGATTGTGGTGGAAAGATGGCAGATCCTGGGTCTATTATGTTTAAATTTAAAAGGGCCCGAGTTGTGAATGTAAAAGTTACGGATGCTGATAAGGACCAACTATTGAACATTGCTTTAGATGTTGGTGCTGATGATGTCGTTGAACCTTCCCTGGATGATGATGATGACTCTGAAGAAGACAAGTCTGAGAGGTAATCTATCCGTTTTAATGAAGATTAGAGGTTGTGAACTGGGAAGCCTAAATTAGTAACGAGTCAAAATGGGTCGCGTATAGTACACATGAAACAATTTTTGTATACAAAATTCTAATTATTTAATATTTTCCAAAACCATAATTAAAAAAGTATCTTATTTCAGTTATAACAGAAGTTTTTTTTATAAAAAATATTTAAGGTTTCATATTTTCATGCATTGAATAGTCTTTTATAAGATAATTTCTTAGTTTACTCGTTTGACTTGATACCGATAAGCGTAAACCAAACCGACTCAATCATTAGTAAATGGGTCTGAAATTGTACTCTAAAAAAGATCCATTTATGGATCAATTTATCGTGATTCCTGATTCTTTACTTGTATTATTCTATATTTCCCGCCCATGAAATTCTAACACTTCATGTACTCATGTGATCGATTTTCGTCTAGAATAGTCGTTTAAATCTGTATACTAGTGGGCGTTTTAGATTTTTGAGAAATAGCGAGAATTACTTAAATAATGTGTGTAATCATATACTGTAATTTTCATGAGACAGAATATCTTGATGTCTTCTGTATACATTAGTAATTTCTGGGGAAGAGTGTACAGGTTACGTTCATGCGTCATAGTTATTATGGTGTTCATTTTTGTAGATACTATAAAATTGTGAGCTCGTCAGACAATTATGCAGAAATACTATCAAAGTTACGTGAGGAAGGAATTACTTTTGAACCTGATAATGGATCTGAGCTGCTTCCACTGACTTCAATTGAGGTATGCTAATATTATTAGCTAAATATTTATGCATAAACTTACCATGTAACTTCTCTATCTTTTCGATACTAGTTAAAAAGCCAAGTTATATAGAATGATTATTTTAGACGTATTATCAAGTTGTACCACATCAGGGACTCTGAGTACAAAATTTGGTCGACAGTCGCTGAATATATAGTTATATACGATAAAACATGCATCTACACAGTTTGTTCAAATCAAGATCTAGATACATTGCTGTGGGATACTATTTGGTGTCTTAGCCAAAAAGATCCCAGAGTAACACAAGTTAGGCAAGTAGGCTGAACCTGTAACATAAACAAAATTATCATTTGTAGTGGTACTACTTTAGGCTTGCATAAATCAAGCATAGCAATAAACTCCTTTAATCTTTCTTAAATAAAACAGAGTAGGTTTTCTGTTCCTTATTGTGCTTAGTTTTAAACATATGACAAATGGCGTCAATAAATACGTTTGCTTCTAGAGTTTAGATTGCATTACCATAAATTGTTGTTGACACATGTGTTACCGGAATTGGAAGGGAAATGATACAAAAGTATTGGTGAACTGCAGGCTGATGATGAGGCTAAGGAGTTGAACAAGGAACTTATGGCAAATTTACTTGATCTTGATGATGTCGATGCTGTATATACGGATCAGAAATGATAAAATAAGACAAGCACAGGCCATAACTTACCGATTTTGAAGCTCAGCCAAGAATCATTTACTTCATTTGTAGAATTTTGTATGAAACCGACGCATGAGTTCTATCATTAACATGAAAACACAGAGCTGCTTTTTCTTTAAGAATAAACTATAGGTGATCTAGTTTTAGATTATTAAATTTTGGAAAACCGCAAAGGAATTTTGTTTCCATTCATATATTGCAAGATGTTCTTAAACATGACATACTGTTTACATTTTGTTTCTAGGGATGGCAACGGGTCGGGTTCTAGTGTACCCATACCCGAACCCATTTATAGTACCCAGACCCGTACCCGCCCCATTACCCATTGGGTACCCGGTTAATATTACCCATCGGTTTTTCGGGTTTTACCGCGGGTATCGGGCATTCGCAACCGAATATTCGATGAACAAAATGGAAGATATGAAAATAAAGTCACACTAAAACCCATCGACATAACAAAGCAACACACCATAATATATTCAATTTGTTTTATAGTTAAAGGATATGAATATTGTATAAAGCGATTAACGCTTTCGAATGATTCATGTACAATATCTACATGTGTTAGATAATAGAGATTTAATATAAAAATTATAATGAAAGAAATTATACATACATATATATATATATATATATATATATATATATATATATATATATATATATATATATGTGTGTGTGTGTGTGTGTGTGTGTGTGTGTGTGTGTTTATATATATATATATATATATATATATATATATATATATATATATATATATATATATATATATATATATATATATACTCTAATTAATTAGAATACTAATAAAGCGGATCTGGATTCGGGTAAACGGATACGGGTAATCGGGCGGGTGTTACCAAAACCCGTACCCGACTAAAAAAATATATTAATACCCAAACCCGCATCTAAACCCGCCAACTCGCACCCAAACCTGACCCAACCGGTTCGGGTTTCGGTTTTCTCCATCGGTTTCGGGTGCTTTTGCCATCCCTATTTGTTTCCATATCATTTCCATGTATTTGTCTGTGAACTTTTTATTTTAAGTATTTTAGTAATATAAACACTTTTATGATGCTACTTGAATCCATGGTTGCAAAAAACGCTATGCGCTAGTCGGGCGGTCAACCACCGCCTAGCTAGTAATCGGCCGAGGTGGAGCCTACGTCGGGCCTAGGCGGATTGGACTTTTCTACATATAAATTATAAAATGATACATATATTGATAAATTTTAGCATAAATAACTAAGGGGTGTTTGATTTCGACTTAATTGACTTAATATGAAAAAACTGAATTAATTAAGTCATATAAAAACTGTTTGTTTGTGACTTATTAGAGAAAGAAGATGACTCAAAATATTAAGTAATAAAACTGAGGTTTTCTGCATTAAATCATCTCTTAATTAAACATGACTTAACAAAAAAATTTAACAAACAAGCCCCAAGTATGTCTATCAAAGAAGACATAACAAGTTAATGCCTTCCTTTAAGTTATAAGTCTTTTAACAATTAAAGTTAACATTGCTTCTTGGAGAACTAAAAACCATAGGATCCCAATAAAAGATAATTGGGATCTTAGAGGCATCGGCTTACTTTCGGTTCTTGCTCGATTTGCGATGAATACCTAGAAACGAAAAAACATCTCTTAGTAAAGTGCATCGTCGCAAAAATACTTGGTTGGAGATCATTAGATGGTGGAACATCAGCGATGTACATGTTGATAACCTAAATGTTGTGTTTTCCCTTGCAAATCATGCAAATCTTGCTCCTAACTTAAGCAATGTGTTTGATGCCGTTGTTCAATCTGCTCTTTGGACTCTTTGGCGCTTTCGAAATGACTTCATGTTCGCGGACAAATGCCCAAGAAAGGACCTTATCCTCAACGACATAAAGCAATTTACTTTCTCTTTGATCTCCAACAGATTTAGGAAAGTTAGAATAAATTGGATAGAATGGCTATATAATCCTTCTAATGCCTTATCCTTCACCTTGTAATCTTTTCAGTTGATTGCTAGGTCTTTATTTAATCTGCCGTTAAAAAAAAGTCTGTTAACAATTAAAGGACTTTACATACATGTCTTAATAAGAAGACATAGATATATTTAACTAAAGTAATTATGAGCGCCTACTGTTGGCATTAATAGTAATTTTAAGTTAATTGCTTACTTCATAATTATGACTTTACAAGAAAACATAATCATATTATCTAAACAATTCATTGAATAATTATAACTTTGCAAGAAAACATAATCATACTAACTAAATCATTTAGTGAATATGTAGAAATACTTTCATCATATCTTGACATTCATTGGCCACCTAGTGTAATATTGAGGCGGTTGGTGGCCGCCTAGGCCGCTTTCTACAACACTGCTTGAATAAAACTCTCAAGTTTCCCTAAATGAGAATATGCTTCTTCCTCTGTCCCGAAAGAATGCCCACAAACAATAAATGGACAAATTATCATATGTGTAATTAATGCAAGTTTTGATAATTTATTTTATTTTTGGTAAAAGGTGTTTTTGACACCTCGGAAATTTTATTACTAAAAAAAAAATGATAAAAAGTCACTTTTACCCTTACACTTTCTAAAGAAATTAGAAATGAGTAATTAATCCTAATTTTGATTAGAATAATAAAATATGAAAAATAATATTAATTATACTATATAACATTCATTGAAGTGGAACTTTGACCCGATATTATTGCGAAGTAGGGGTGTTGATCGGTTCGGTTATCGGGTTGTTCGGTTAATTTGTTTGGGTCAACCCGAAAACCGAATCGAACTAGAATTCAACCGAACAGAACCGAAAACCAAATTCGAATTCGGTTTGTTCTTGGGTTGACATGAATAGCCCGAATTTCACTATTTATTTTTAAAAAATTAATAATTATATAGATAGTTAGCAAAAATATATATATATATATATATATATATATATATATATATATATATATATATATATATATATATATATATATATATATATATATATAGGGTGGAGTTATTCTAAAAAGTCTCTTATAATAAAAAGTGTAGGAAGGATTGTGGGAGTGACATGTGTCACCCCCATGCCATATCATATTACACGTGTCACCCCTACCCCCCCCCCCCCCCCCCCGGCCGAAATTTTTTTCCAGCAAAAAAAAAAAAAAAAAAAAAAAAAAAAAATTGGCCAAAAAAAAAGTTTTTTTCCCGCCAAATTTTTTTACTGCATCACTGTTATAAATTTACTGCATCACGGTTATAAAGTTACTGCATCACAATTATGATTTTACTGCATCACGGTTACTGCATTCATGGTTATAATGCTACTGCATCATAGTTATAAGAAACTGCACCATCTTAAGTTTTCCGCATCATATATATGTAACTGCATCACAGTTACTGCATTCAAGGTTATAAAGTTACTGCATTATAGTTATAAGAAATTGCATCATATATGTATGTAACTGCATCACAATTAAAATACGATTCTTTTTATTATAAGGGGTGGCGGGGGTGACACATGTCACTCTCACAATCCTTCCTACATTTTTTATTATAAAGGACTTTTTATTTTAACCCATATATATATATATATATATATATATATATATATATATATATATATATATATATATATATATATATATTTCAAGCATAAAAAGTGTTTTTTTATATTAAGATAGCATTTTAATAGTATCTTTATGTATATAAATATATAAAAAAATATATAAAAAAGTATTTTTTTTTATATTAAGATAGCATTTTAATAGTATCTTTATGTATATAAATATATAAAAAAATATATATGTATATAAATATATATTTATATGAATTCGGTTTTGGGTTCAGACTGCCAAACCCATATCCAACCCGAGAACCGAATTAGTAGTTCGGTTCGGTTCGGTTATTAGTTTGATTCGGTTTTTTTGTTTCGGTTCGGTTTCGGTTTTTGGTTTATTCGGTCTTTTTGGTTTTTTTGCTCACCCTTATTGCGAAGCCGTTGGCTGTGTGGTCTGCTGCAAGGATGAGGATGTCTTGGGTGTAATGTGGAGCCCCGACTCAAGCCGACACTGTTTACATGCCGAACCGAGTCTAGTCGTCGGCTTAGAGGGATTAAAAAAAAGATTAGTGGATTTTGCACTTAGCTGGCTTTTAATTGTTGGGTTCACTGCATGTACATCTGTTTTTCATTGTTGTTTAGTGTGCAAGTTAAATCTTAGGGTTGGCTGCATGTTGTACACATGTTTTCCATTTTATCAATGCTAGAACCATTTAAATAAGCTATCTTCTGTTGTTTAGTTCGTAACTTCTCTCTCCAAACACACATATTGGTTGTTGCTGGGTTACATCTAAGAGAGTGGTGAACGTTCAAGGTTTCGGTGTTTCAAGAATTGATAGCAATGTTTCATTGCCGTATGATTTGTTAATATAAGGTATTTCAGTTCCTTTTTTAGTCTGTGGATATATGTTTGTGTTTGTTTAATTTTTGTGATAAGTCTGATATGTGATAATGAGTGCGAATTTTATATGGTTTTGATGAGTCTAATATGTGATAATAGGTGCTGATTTTATATGATTTGCTACAAGTTGTGTTTTATTTGGCTGTCACAATTTTTCTATATATATTTTTAGTTTGTATGCTTTTAGAAAATTTATGTTGTTTAAGCTTTGTGTATGGGTAGTACTAAAAATTAGATGGCGTAAAATGGAGCTGTATTTTGCGGCCAAATGTATTTTTGGTCTGCCGAGAACCATATGGCACAAACTTGCTTGACAATCTTTTATTTCCAATTAGGGGTTAGAGAAGGCGAAATTGAGCATGTGTGTAGCCTCTCGTAATTTTCCCAACGGTTAGTAAATATCTACAAGTTGTTACGTTATTTAAATACCCACTTTTACGTATGACAAAATTTTTTTTAGACTTGATATATAATTCACAACAGTAAATTGTGAATTATCTTTTGCTTAGAAACGTTGCTTGCACACAAACCTAGATAGTCTAAATTATCGCGAATATATATATATTAAAAACTTTTATATTTTATAATATACGTTTCGTTATCTATACCGTACAATAATTATATATTCCGGAACCTACGAAAATTCCCAAGATTACTCACTATCATTACTTGAACTTATCCCGACTCCCTAAAAATTTCCAGGTGGGCCCCAACACCCATTGGGCCGCGTAATCCACCACACAACCAAACGGACCAGTTTTATTCTTTCTTTTGTTTTGGGCCGACACAACACCCTGAGCCCAGTTACAAGCCCAAACGCACCCCTTGTGTTGTTTTAGTTTTGTTTCTGCCAGACGCGACACTCCCAAACGCACCCTAATATCCTACGATTTCTACACATAACGAACCTATTTTATTACACATTACGATTTACCTAGTGCCCAAGATACACACTAGACATAAACCTTACTCACTCACTTTCGTTTACTACCTTAAAAACGTTCAAAGTAAATCACCAAACGTTCCAAGGAGAAAAGACCAAAAACGTGTCAAGACATTCCTTTCTCACCACCCATGCTCTCCAATCCCATCTAAATGAACATTGTGCAAACATGAGATTTCAGGAATGAATAGGTATTCACTTACACAATCCTAAGCTATGTAAATACTCGATTGGTTTATATTTGTGGCGTCACTATTCGCCTAACGTGCAACCTCCATCCTTGTGAACTTATCTTGTCCATACACATTCGAAATGCAGCCTATATAAGCTTTACATGCAAACCACATCACTACATACACTCATACGTACCATACCACTAAAATTAATAACGAGAAGAAGCTATGGAGGGACGAAAGGATTGCTAGGAGAACCACGCTTAGAAGAGAACCTAGGAAGCAAGCTTGGAGTCTACTTGAACCTTGGAAGGACGAGAAGTGAACCACAACACGTTGAACCATTACACGATCCCTACACGTTGTTTTACTCCACCTTTGAAAGGTGAGGTGAGACTTTAGTTTCCTTCTTATTTCATATTTATATACGTACGTTTCATTTTGCACAAACACTTGAAGCTCACAAATCGACAACCATAAAAACAACATGTATGTTTTACGTATCATACTACTTCTTCGATGAATCATGAACGAGTATATATAAAAGATACGAAGTTATATTAACAAACACACTATAAAACTCACACGTTTCCAAGTCACTTTGGACCTATACGTACATACTAAAACACTTAGATTATTTTGGATCACTTTGAAATATAGCAAAACTAATTTATCACGTTTACTTTGGCTAATTATTTAGTAAACGAGATTAGTAAAGTATAGTTATTTTTGCACGTACAATATGTATACCATACCAACAAATAGATACAACAAGGATTCGACCATAATATCAACATATAAACCAAGTTTAGGCCACGTTTAGAAATTCACTTGACCTATTCGAAATCTCAAAACACTTAGAATATTTTTCTAAGTCTTTAACCATTTTCAATTTCGAAACTATCATTTACTTTGACCTTGTATATAATTATTTCGACACATAACCCACATATATTTTTACGTATACTAATAGTTCTACTAGTAGAGAAATAGGATTGATAAACGTTTGAAGTTAGAAACATCGATTGATCACCTAACAAGACCCAAAGTAAATCGCTATGGGAAACTATTTTCAGAAACTTAAAACCTTACGTGGGCTTAAAAGCCCAAAAAGCTCTTTTCAGCTTATTACGATAAGCTGAGGGTACAAGCTGTTTTGAAACGTTTTTGTAACTTAAAATGATGGATCTCTATGAACCTAGTGTTCCCCCAAACCCTTTGGATCATAAAACCTTAACGGGCCCTTAATATTGGATCGATAAGCCCAAGAAAAGAAATAAGCTAATAAAAAGCTAATAAGCTGTGAAAATAAGCTTTTCTAAATACTTTGAGCTTAATGAAATAATAAAAATACTAAGTTTTGAATTTGGTAAAGTTGGGACTATTTTTGCAAATGTTCGAAAGGTTAAGGACTAAAATTGACAAATTGGTAAACTTTAGTGAAAAGTATAAAAACTGTTTTATAAGGGGTATAAACTGTAAATATTGAAACTTAAGGATAATAAATGTATATATTTGATATTTGGACTAAAAATGTAAATATATATAACTTTTGGACTAACGGCGTAAATATTTTTCCGTTAAGGGTAAAAAGTGTAAGATTGATAAAACATTAAGGATCAAATTGAAATATTTACTTTTGATAAATAATTCTATATTTGTTATATATATTTGATTATATATTAAAACGATAAATAATAAAACGTAACTTATTATATATATATAATACGAATAAAACGTATATAACGATAACCAAATTTAAACGATATAACAATACGTTAATTATTTCTTGTAAAACGATACATTTATTTCTGTTATAAAAACTAACTTTATATCAATCATCGATATTTTTACTTACGAGATATAATTATATATAACGTTGTTTTTAAACTTTAAGCACTTAAACAAACACGAGATTTATTCGTAACTAAATAACAAGTAATCGCGATAGAACCAGATTTAGACTATCAATTGAAACTTGCATTATCTTTTAGGTTGTGTTGTGTGAAGCCGTTTCCTTGCTTTGTTGAGACTACGATACCACTGTACTACTAAGGTGATTTCATAGCCCACTCTTTAACTATTTTCCCGTGGGGAGATACATGCTTAAAACTCGATCACAAGTCTTTTATACCGGGTATTGAAATACCGTCAGGCCAATGTTATTTGCTTAAGTTACTATTGTCAGAAGTCCCTCTATCATGAACCTTAATCACCTGAAGGGTGAACGTAAATAATTGTGGATAGTACTATTAGTGATTGACAATCCTCGTTTGGTTGTTGGAGAAAACACCAGGCGCACTTTATTGTTCTTATAAATAGGTTATTGACAAATACCTATCTTTGGGGGCCTATTACTTACCATCATAATACTTACTTATGATTGGCTGTTAATCGTTGAGTATCATGAGCTTAAGGCAATAACAGGAACACTGATTTTTAACATATTGATTGTATGTGATTACAATACATTCTTAACTTGTGATTTAACTCTTAAACTCAAACCTATGAATATCACTCAACTTTATGTTGACTTTAGCATGTTTATCTCAGGTAACTAAACAAGATGGATCTGGATGGCACGGAGTGGGCAAAAGCATGACAAGAACCAAAATAAACTACTTATTTTCCTTCAGAATAAAACACGTTCTTAACTAAATAATGTTTTGTATCCCAGATATTTGGTATTTTGAAATAAATTAAACTTTAATACTTCACTTTGTGTTGTCTACTATGATTGTGACAAAGATCCTCGAAGTAATACCCCGAAAGTCTCTCGCTGACATGTTAAGTCTTCCGCTGTTATTAAACGACTTTTGGGGGTGTTACAATGTGGTTTGGAAGGTGTAACTATGTTGTTTACTTTCACTGTTTGGTGCTTTAGTGCATACTTTTAATTTCTTAGTGCATTAAAGGAAATTGAGCAACTTTACTTCAAATGTTTGATGTTATGGGGTGTTTTCTAATGTGAATATTAAATGTGTGTTTGTTCTAAGATTTGGGTGTTTGATGTTTTGTGGTGTTTTCTGATGTGAATGTTAAATGCATGGTTGTTTTAGGATTTGGTTTTGCTAAAGCGACGTTGTAATCCATAGTTTTGGCATGGCGAAAACCATATGGTACAAAATGTGATCATATTTTGCAGCAGGTTTGATATTTTGGTCAGGGGATTTGGGATTTCAATGACTGTCATAAAGCAAGGTGTAACTAAACTCGAAATAGTAGGACCGTGAAACGTTTGTTATCCCAGTTGATGTGTCACTTATATTTGGTCATTTCTACTACCAATCCTTAAGTATTGGAGATCTCAAGAAGGTACACCCACCAACAGAGAACTTGGTGAAAGATCATCATTTGCTGCATCTAAGATCCTTCCAGTCACTGGAGAACCCATTCACCATACCATACCACTCTTGGCAGCTAGGTTAGTAAGACATGAAGACAGGTTAGACGCCATAGTCACCTTGGTGCACAACATCCCTAATGAACTAATAGAAGTCATGTCAGCTGAGATAGAACAACTTGTGATGGGACACCTAGAGATGAGAACCATGATCGAACAACTAAGTACCCAATTCGGTGAAGCTATGGAATTCATCGGATTACTTTGCTCCGCTAACACCGTAAACAAGGACATCATGTGTGACATCGATCAAGCCCTCGACACCACAAAAGCCCAAGTCATGTCTCTGCGACGTGCACAACAAGAAACACAAGCTAGGGAGAGAGACCGAGACCAAATCATAGAAACCATGGCCGCCAAAATTCAGGAACTAGAACGTCGTCTTGATGATAACCAAGGAAAACCCTAGAATGCCATAGATTGTCGACGTAGCCTCACCCACATCACAGTAATAACTTGTATTTGAATGTCCTAGAGATATGTCAACAAGAATGAATAAGTGATGTAAACTCAAAACGACAATCTAATCAATGATGTTATGTTTGCTTTATTTTCATAAGTGTTATGATATCGTATATTGCATCGTGATATATGTGACACTATTATAACTTTGAACCTATTGATGTTACTAAATAGTCTAACACAAGATGGTTATTATGAAAATTCTGAAAATATATTCTCATTTTTAGGAATATGGCACCTAAGAGAACCGTGACCACTACCTCAGCAGCAACCATGACCCCGGAAGAGATCCAACAAGCAATCACCAATGGAATCAATGCAGCCTTAGCCGAACAAGCAAATGCTAACGCACAACCGGCAAGAAATGTTGCTCCCGCACCTCGCCAATGTACCTATAAAGACTTTATGGCTTGTCAGCCGACTTACTTCATGGGTACTGAAGGGATAACTAAACTCGCCCATTGGTTCGAGAGATGCGAAACGGTATTCCAAAGGAGTGGATGCTCAGAAAACAACAGAGTCACATTTGCCACAGGAACCTTAATGGATGACACTTTGTCATGGTGGACCGCTACAACTCAAACTTTAGGTACAGAAGCAGCATACCAACTCTCCTGGACGGAATTCAAAGCCAAGATCCTAAAGAAGTACTGTCCTCGATCCGAAATAAGAAAACTGGAAGACGAATTCCATGTCCTTGCAGTCAAAGGAATCGATCTTAGGGCTTACAACAGGAGATTCCACGAGCTGATGGCATTATGTCCTTCTATCGTACCAGATTTAGAGAAAACTCTGGAGAAGTATATTGAAGGTCTTCCCCGGAATATTGAAGGAAACGTCACAGCATCCAACCCACCATCACTAGAAGTCGCAATGGAGTTAGCACAAAAACTCCTAGACCGCGAAATCAAGTGTAACGAACTCAAAAGAAAGCTCGATGACAGGAGAACCACCCACCACCAAAACCACAATCACTACCACAACGGCCATCGCAACAACAACCATCACCACAACAACAACAACAACTACAACAGGATCAACCAACAACAACACCAGAACAAGAACCCACATCGTCAACAACAGAACCAACGACAAGAACCTCCTAAGATATTTACGGCAACCAATGGCAATGGATATCAAGGTATTAAGCCACAGTGCAACCGATGCAAGCTTCATCACAATGGTGCTTGTACAGTAAAATGCCATAAATGCCAAAGGATAGGTCATGCCACAAAAGATTGTAGGACCCCTGCTACCGGCAGCAACCTACAACCAATAGCACCAACATGTTACTCATGCGGAGAAACCGGACACTTCAAGAACCGCTGTCCAAAAGGAAATGGTCAGAACACTGCACGAGCAAGAGCATACGTGATGGGAAATGAAAATGAACCACAACACCCCGACGTTGTCACGGGTACGTTCTTATTAAATCATCATAATGCTAGAGTATTATTTGATTCTGGAGCAGATAAGAGCTTCGTGTCGGACACGTTTGCCCCTTTCATTAACTCTAACCCTTCTAAGCTAAACACCACATACGAGATAGAAATGGCCAATGGGAACTTAATTAGCACCAACTCTGTTTTAAAGGATTGTACCCTAACCCTCGTAGGAGAATCTTTTCCTATTGACCTGATGCCTGTCCAACTCGGTAGTTTTGATGCTATCATCGGAATGGATTGGTTATCCAAACATCATGCTAAGATTCATTGTGACGAGAAAGCCATACACATTCCTTTTAAGAATGAAACCCTCGTTATCCATGGCGACAAGAATAAAAACCGATACGGAATCATCTCATGCCTCAGAATGATAAAATACATGAACGAAGGATGTCATGTATTCATGGTTCAGGTGACGGAAAGTAAGTTAACCAAGAAACAACTTAAAGATGTACCTATTGTTAAGGAATTCCCCGAAGTATTTCCTGGAGATCTACCCGGCCTTCCACCGACTCGCCAAGAAGAGTTCCAAATTGAACTAGTGCCTGGAGCGGCACCAGTAGCGAAAGCACCTTACAGGTTGGCACCTTCCGAAATGGAGGAACTATCGGAACAACTAAAGGAATTATCCGATAAAGGTTTCATTAGACCAAGTTCATCACCCTGGGGAGCCCCAGTGTTGTTTGTTAAAAAGAAAGACGGATCATTTCGGATGTGCATAGATTACCGAGAATTAAACAAACTCACTATAAAGAACCGATATCCTTTACCTAGAATAGACGATTTGTTTGATCAATTACAAGGATCGAGTGTATACTCGAAGATTGATCTAAGGTCAGGATACCACCAACTGAGAGTTCGGGAAGAGGATATTCCCAAGACAGCCTTCAGAACCCGTTATGGACACTATGAATTTCAGGTAATGCCATTTGGTCTAACAAACGCACCCGCTGTGTTTATGGACCTAATGAACCAAGTATGCAAGCCATATTTGGACAAATTCGTGATAGTATTCATTGACGACATTCTGATCTACTCTCGTAACAAAGAGGAACACGCCAATCATTTGAGAACAATCCTAGAGTTACTTAGGAAAGAAAAGTTGTACGCGAAATTTTCAAAATGTGACTTTTGGATTTCCACGGTGCAATTTTTGGGACACGTAATCAATAGTCAAGGAATACACGTGGATCCTGCAAAAATAGAGGCAGTTAAAGAATGGTCATCACCTACAACTCCCACAGAAGTACGTCAATTTTTAGGTCTTGCAGGTTACTACCGGAGATTTATTGAAGGTTTCTCTAAAATCTCAAAACCATTGACCAAGTTGATCCAAAAGAACGAAAAGTACGTCTGGGGACAAGAAGCAGAATCAGCCTTCCAACTATTAAAACAAAAGCTTTGTGAGGCCCCAATACTAGCATTGCCCGAAGGAAGCAAAGATTTCG
>JARVZY010009049.1:0-15248 GCA_030686995.1 Artemisia argyi
CAAACAAGTACATTATCCAAACGCTCTAACAAAACACAACAGCATCCAAATTTATGCTACACCATATTAAACGCGATACTAGTAACAAACTAACAACCTAAAAAAATATCACCAGCTGCAAATTAACACAGTGCATGATAACAAAAGAAGGTGTGAAAAAGAGTGAAATAAACGTCTAAAACGAACACAACAATGTCATCTAAAATGCCTACTAACCAAAAACACTAAACACCCAAAATAACAATTTTAACCTATTTAAAAATAACCTAATGTTAACCGCTCACGACGGCCTAGTGGCAAAAAAGGCTTGTGACAATCATAAAAAATGTGAGATGTGTGAGGCTTGTAACAACCATGAATTGGTCACGCAAACCATGTGAAAAGAGAGAGTTTTACCCGGTTGGAGTCTATGCGACGGTGGATTCAAACCTCATAAATTAGTTTTATCTGTTTGATGTGGATTTTGAAGAGCTAATGGCAAGAGTCATCATCTTCTCCATAACTTGTAACGAATAAGTT
This sequence comes from Artemisia argyi, assembly GCA_030686995.1. Classification (NCBI taxonomy): domain Eukaryota; kingdom Viridiplantae; phylum Streptophyta; class Magnoliopsida; order Asterales; family Asteraceae; genus Artemisia; species Artemisia argyi. Next base: position 520 of record JARVZY010009049.1, read on the forward strand.
GCCACAGAATGTTGACCCAAGTGTCGGGGACACCGGGTAGGCACCAATGCATGCAGTCCTGCCCCCAAACAGATACAGCATCCTTCTTTCCTAACCACGTGGCTGGATGGGCATCTGCTCTGAACTCACTCAAATGAGTCAGGTCAAGTAGTTCAATATCCGTTCCTTGGAGTGTGTTAGCAATGAGTCGATTGATTAGCCTTGCTTCCTTGTTGACTCCATTGTTACTGGGATCAAACCACAAGTCGAGCTGTTCATGTATCAGCAAGTAAATATCTTATAGTTAATAGTTTTATATAACAATAAAGTCGAACTTCTAGAATCAAGCGATTTTGGAAGTTAACAATACATTTTGGACAGCTTTCGACCCGTTAGATCAGTTTGCCCTTAATTCTTTTTAGTTTATACAATTTACCTGAATTGACCCATTCACAAGTAAATGGGTCACCTCCAAAAATTACACAATGCTCGTCCCACAAAAACTGCACATTAACTAGGCACATAGTTTCAATAACTTCTTGATGATGGGCAACTGTCCATATACCTCAGATTTCTTAAGGGGTTCAGTGAATAAGCAACTTCCATTTTGATTCCAATCACCGCCATGGAAGTGTCTAGGTAACTGCAGCCGCCAAAATTTGAGTGTCTTCGGGAATTCCTTTTCTATGTAAGCAGCCATGTTTTTAAGTACAATTTGAAGCCCGTCCATCATATCTGGAGCAGGAACTATCGGCTTTCCCCCTTCATAAAAAGCAAGAGGCTTCTCTTTGGGAAACTTATCATAGCCCCACCTATATAAATTAAATAAAAAGACGTATATTCAATTTGTGTTTTGTCAAACATCTACAAGACTCAAAGTTATATGCAGTTTTCAACTAATGTTTACCAGTGTCCAGTATTGAAAATGAGAACATCATAGAAACCACCAATATCCGCCCAGTCTTTTGCTGGAATGTCCACATCTACACGATGTACGCGCTTCAACTCATCCCCCTCAGTAATCTCCGACTGTTTTGGCTGCCACCTTTATTTAATCAGTAATGCTAATTAAGAACCATCTTTCAATAATGCAATAAAAAACCCTACAAACTCACATAAGATAGGCAAATCAATAATGCCACCTTTGACTTGTACGTAGGTTAACTTTCTCGGATCAAACAGTTACTTTCTAGTTTCACAAAAGGGGTTACTTGGATTTGCTTATTTATACTACTTAAGCTTTTGGAAATGACCAGTCACATATTCATCTCAAACACAGTGCAGGAGTTGTGTTTAAATTCTAGCGTAACATAACGCAATCAGCTTCAAATTCAGCACTAAGCTTTTTGAAAATACGCTTGTTTGGCAAGTTTTATCATTTAAGGGCCGAAGAGGTAAATATAATCAGATAATCAGTTTGAATAAGCAAAACTCAAGACTAACGTTTTCACCCTAAAAAAATTAGATAGCCACAAACAATTCGAAACCGATTGTCTTTCGTACCAATACACAGCAATCAGATCAGCTTAACTCACAAAAAACCTCCCCCTTAATACTTCGTTAAGTAGCTAACGTGGGGAGTTAAAGCTTAACTCACTTGGAGGGGGCGGTATGTTAACTTGGCCTTTAACATGGGAAGTTAAGTTTTAACGTGCGGCAAATGGTTAACATACCCAATACTCTTATTGTATCAACAACATTAGCAAACCCAAACACTATTTCCTAAAGTACCTTTTTTTACGTTACTTATGTGCCTTCTTCTAATAAGCGATAACATATGCAGAAAAAGTAATCTAGGGGTGGCAATTTCTGACCCGACACGAAATCCCTGAAACCGAAACGAAAATTAAGAGGTCCGGGTTGAGCTAAATACATTTCGGGTCAGGTTTGGGTCGACATATCTAACCCGTTTATTAAACAGGTCAGGTTCGGGTTGAGAATAAAATAAACAGGTCGACCCGCCAACCCGTTTAAGATTTTTTTTTAATACTAAAATTTATTTTTAATTATATGGGTTTAATGGGTTAAACGGGTCGACTTGCTAACCCGTTTAACTCGTGTAATGTGCTAACTTTTGTATATAAAACGGGTTAAATGGGTCAACCCGAAACCTGTTTAACATATTCAACCCGTGTAACCTATTTAACCCGTCAACCCAAGTATATATACGGGTTAAATGGGTCAGGTTCGGGTTATGTGTAAATAGGTTAGGGTTTGACGTAGCTGACTCGATGATTTAAATGGGTCGGGTTCGGGTTGAGGTTTTCTGACCCGCCAACCTGACAACCCGAACTCGACAACTCGTTGTAATCAACAATAAGATGAAAAACCATCATAAACATAATAATCAGATAAGCATTTACTTATTAAAGTAGAACAAATTCGCATACTCGAATTTGGCCAACAAAACGGCACGATGATACCCAACCGTTACATTAAACCGCGGAAAATACGCCCCTCTCCAAGCCCCCCTCCTCTTCCACTTCCTAGCACCCAAATCAGCCACCCTAAGCACACACAACAAACTCACCACAAAATTCTCATTCAAACTATCCCCAACAAACCCAACATTCCTACCCTTCATCACACTCATAAACTCAAATGGGTCAATCTCATCAAGTTCACATTTTTCAGGCACCCATTTCCAAGAACTCACATGACCCATGTTCTTTCTTTTGTTTCTTATACAGTTCCATGAGGTTCTGTGAAATGGGCAGGTTTGGTCATAAATGGGCTTCTTGTGGGTCGGGTCAAAAACCCATTTTCCAGTGAAAAGGTTGCAGGGTTTTGGTGGTGGTGGTGGATGGTTTGTGGGTTTTGGATTTGGGCTTAAATGGAGTAGATTTGAGTAGAGAATTGTGATTGTGATGATGGTGATTAGATATGTTAAATGTCTTGGTTTTAGCTTTAAACTAATAGAAGATGGCATTGATGTTGTGTTTTAATGACATCTGTTTTGTGTTTTTGAGTTGGAGTTTGGTTTTGTTTTTGTGAAAATGTGTTGTGGTAATTTGGGTCATTTCTTTAATAGGGGTGTGTATGGTTTGGTTTGAGTCGGTTTTTTTGTTTAAAATCGGAACCGAATCGAAATATTCGGTTTTTATAAAATCTAAAACAGAAGCAATTTGGTTTTTAGTGGTTCGATTTTTGGCGGTTCAGTTTTTCGGTTTTTTTGGTTTTTAACCGCTTATATTTGTCTAGCCAATTTACACCAACAAACTTGATTTTCGTAGAAAATTGGTTATTTTTCTTTACTTTTTTTTTTGTCAAGATAAGCCTAACAATGTTTATCTCATAAAAAATTAGTTTTTCTATTTTTTATTTTTTATTTTATTTATTTTATTTATTTTTTTGTCAAAATAAGCCTAATAATATTTATCTCATAATTCTACAATTACACACGTATAGATGAGATACACACATGCAAATGAATTTACACATAGTATGATCATTATCACATAACTATTGATATATTTTAAAGAAAACACACGCACATGAAAACAAACATATAAATATTAAGATAAATATATTATAAATCCACCTACAAAATTAATATGAATTTATAAATTAGATTTGTTTAGTTATTTATTTACATTATATTAGTTATATGCTATTATATAATAGAAGCGGTTCGGTTCGGTTTTTGCTCAAAACCGAAATCGAACCAAAATTTTCAGTTTTTGAAAAACTAAAAACCAAACCATCATTTTTTACTTTCAGTAGGTTTTTTTGGTTTGGCTTTTTCGGATTTTTATGCTCACCCCTAACTTTTACTTTTAGGCTTTTCTAGATTTGAGTAAGAGATAGTTTGAGAAAGTGATACATTTGAATACAATCAAATGATAGACATTTGATATTAAGGGGTTGCTTGGTCGGGGGTATTGGGGGTAGGAAATTGGAAAGACAATTGTTAAAAAGAGAGAATTAACACAATACATGATAACAAAAGAATGTGTTAAAAAGAGTGTAAACGACTAAACTGAACACAGCAATGTCATCTAAAATACCTACTAATTAACCAAAAACACTAAACATCCAAATAGTAACAATTTTAACCTATTTAAAAATAACCTAATGTTAACCCACTCACGATGGCCTAGTGGCAAAAAAGGCTTGTGACAATCATAAAAAATGTGAGATGTGCGAGGCTTGTAACAACCTTGAATTGGTCATGCAAATTTACTGAAAAGAAAGAGTTTTACCCGATTGGAGTCTATGTGACGATAGGTTCAAACCCGGTAAATTAGTCGACCAAAAGTCATGGTAAAAAATCCTAATGTTGTAAGAGGAATAATATTGATTAACTGATTAATTGAATAATGATATGATCCAATATTTACGGAGTATATTTTATCACTTGAGTTTGTAACAATCATAATCTTATACAAATACTATTTAAACTATAATACAAATCCATTAATAACCCTCGCATTGCATTTGGAGCGGAAGTAAAATGAACAATCAATCTCTTTCGAAACTCGGCAAATAAAGCAAGCGGTACTTATAAAAAAAAAACTTTTAAATTCACCAACCATGTGCTTTCGAAATACTTGTAAAACTTGTAGATGAACTTGTGGTTGTATGCTAAAAGACATACGTGGACTCAAATTGTGAATCGCAAAGGATGTTCGTGTTTGAATTGGGCCTGCATCTCAATGTTTTGGGCTTTTGAGCAATAAGAAAACGGTTTGTACTTTACTACAGTACTTTGTTCTATTTATTTTGGTATTTGTCTTTGGAATATGTTGTTTAATCAACAGACTTTTATTTTTTTTCCTTTTTTTTTTCACTTAAAGTCGACTAAAACTCGATCAGTCTTTACTTAAATTCGATTAAAGTTTGACTAGTCTCGACGTTTCTTTTTCTTTTTTTACACCTAAAGTCGACTAAAGCTCAACCATTGGAGTTACTTCTTCAATATCCCGCCTGGTGTTACTTCTTCAAGAATCACAGGGAAATTTTTTTTTTCTTAAAGGTAAATATTATTAAGAAAAGGGCCAAAACAAGGCAATAAGTACAAAAAGAAGACAAAAGCTAAAAAAATGTTATGACACATCCCTAACTAGTTAAATTTGGCTTCAAATAGGCTAAATAGCCAATTACAGGACACATGCTCAAAATAACTAATAAAGGATACTAATACTACAAAATACCAAATCCTTAAATACAGAAACATAGAATGTTAAACTATAATGGATAACAAACCTATAATGGATAACAAACCAAGTAACCCCAGACATCAGTATTAGCAAGAAAAGAGCTTGAACTAAAATCATCATCATACTCTGAATACATGGGCCGATGCAAAGGGACCAACCAATGCACCTCCAAACATCACCATATGATGACAACATATAGTAAGCAAAACTGCTAAGACTGATGTGGTAACTTAAAACCATAAGCAGCATCCTGAAGCAATCATCCTTGAGCAGAAATATATAGATTCTCACATTCTTATAGGTCTTCAATACATCATCAATATCAAGCAAGAGTGAGGAGTGCGAGTGTAGCAAGTTAAGAGGAAACTGCCTCCTTAAAAACCTACCCATAGTAAAACCCAAAGGGTAGGAAAAGAGTGCAACTTTCCCCAAAACCTCCCCACAACCAGAGGTGCCAAAATTGCTAACAACCTGCACACATGAAAATCAACAAGGCTGCTAGTATAGAACATTAGAATAATGACAGAGCACCACCAGTTAAGCATCCCATTCAATGCTTCATCCCAAATCACCAATACAGATAGGAAACCAAAAGTGCAGTTTACTGACTTAAACAAAACCAAGCACTCCAAACCTGTGAAATGAGAGTCACACCACCACCACCCACAATTCCACATATTTGGACAGTTAGCCTTCAAGCTTTCAACTGACCAAAACAGCCCTCTATCTTTCCAATCACAAATCCGTATATAAACCTTAAAAATCCAGTTACAAACCCACATACCAATACTCATGACATTCCTACCATAAGTGACAAGAAACACAAATCTCTAATCACTATAGTATCTTCCACTAGAATATCTATGAAACTTATACATTACCATCAATATCCATATTTATCCTCCAAACAACTCTCAACCAAGTACTTATACTTCTGCAACTTATCAATAGGAAAGTTCCAAATTTTAGAATCACTAATAGTATCAGCAGTGACTTTCAACTTTAAACCCATAATCCTAAGTCTCACAGAGTCAACAACACAATTAAATAACTCTTCCTCACTTCTACTAGTATCACCAAATAGTCTAGAGTTTCTTTCCTGCCAAATATAATAAACTGTAGCCCCAAGAACAAGCCTTTGAATAATACTCCAAATAGTATTTTTGGCAGGTTTATTTGAAATACTAGAAATAATTTCAGCCCAAGTACAAGAAATATCATTGAGTTTAGACATACCTTTAAGCCTTTCCCATAGCCTCCTTGAGTAAGCACAACTGAAGAAGAGATGACTATGAGAATCTTTAACATGGTTGCAAAATGAACATGTCATGTCTTGGATATTAAGCCATTTAGAAATTCTGTCCTGAGTCTTTAACCTCCCTTTAATAGCCATCCAAAGAGTGAAAGAGTGTCTAGGAACACATTGAGAAAACCAAACATGATTATACCAGATCACATTAACAGCATTAGGTCTCATCTCCTTCCAAACTTCTTTAGTCCCAAACTTTTTCTCCTTCCCCTTTCTATTAATCCAAACAGCTTTATCATCAATATCATTTTTAAGAGTAGGAATAGGTGTGTCAAAAATTTCAACAAACCTATCATTCCAATCTCTAGACCACTTCCAATTACCCTCTCTAATTAGATCAGCCACACAAGATTTAAGATTAACCCTGCCATGCATTAAAGTTTCATAATTAATGAGGTCACATAGAGGACCTTTATCACACCACTTATCCATCCAAAAATTGCATTTTCTACCATTGCCAATCTTCACAAACACAAACCTTCTAATCTTATCTCTCAAAGAAAGAATTTTTTTCCAACACCATGAATTAGAAGCTTGAGGTTTAACACTCCAAATACTATGCCCCTTAAGCCAATGTTCTTTGACCCATTTAACCCATATAGAATCCTTGTCAGAGACAATATTCCAGAGATGCTTGGCCATCAGAGTTTCATTCCAATCACAGGGAAAATTTTGATATCTTAAAGCACGTCATCGGTGAATCTACAAGTACAGCCTGTTTGTTTGCTGAATTTCGAGACAGTTTGAGCGTCCATTCCCCTCCTGTTCTAATTGTGGGGCTGTTACGTGGACTTATTCTAAACTAGTAGCTTACCCATGCAATCCGATGACGATAAAAAGGTAATTAAAATTTTTGACTAACAACTTTCTATAGTTGCACGTTTTTTGTGACAGTAACTTTATTCGTAATCATACACACATTATTGAGTGAGGCTTTTGGTTTGGAGGTTAAAGCTCATTGCCTATTAAGAGTGTAGGCCATGGGTTCTTCAAATTCCATAGATCATTATGCTTATAAGAGAACACTAGGATGAATCGAACTATTATATCACAAGTCTATCAACTGTCGATACACATAAACAATTTTCACATAACGTAAACAAGAAAACGGATAGCAACACTGACACTTTATTATCCAGCTTTCGCAGCTCTGAAGATTTATGCTTACGCCCCCTCTATACACTTACCCGACCTCCATTTCTTACCCATTGCATCATACATGACAAAACGAAGCTCCCGACACTTGGAGTCTCTCACCAGCTAAACGACTTTTGTTCAACATTCATACTGTTTATAAACGTTACTTCCTGCAAGAAAAAAGTTATAACCTTGTTAACAAAATAATACCGTTTGCTTGAGACATAGTGTTATGTTAGAAAGCATACCATGGGAGCTTAAATGTGTCTTTGAACCATCCTTGTTTAGAACTATACCCAACAATTTTGTCAAGTCGTATGATGATCTCGGAAAATTTTGGTCTAATAGACAAATCTGGATACCAACACTCCTCGATCAATCTGCAAAATAAGAACAAAGATGGAAAAAGAATGAATTTTTGTATGTGACATTTCTCAACATGAATGACCCGTCCAATCTATTTGTCCGATTTCTCTTTTAGGTTAACGCCTAATCATTTTGCATCTTTGAAAAAGAATCGCCTTGACCCTTTTGACCGTTAGACATAGAACATGACAGACTAGTTTTTCTTTTTTCTTTTTCTTTTTTTTTCCACTTAAAGTCGACTAAAACTCGATCAGTCTTTACTTAAAGTTCGACTGGTCTCGACGTTTCTTTTTCTTTTTTTACACCTAAAGTCGACTAAAGCTCAACCATTGGAGTTACTTCTTCAATATGCCGCCTAGTGTTACTTCTTCAAGAATCACTGGGAAAATTTTGATATCGTAAAGCACGTCATCGGTGAATCTACAAGTACCGCCTGTTTGTTTGCTGAGTTTCGAGACAGTTTGAGCGTTAGTTCCCCTCCTGTTCTAGTTGCAGGGGCTGTTAAGTGAACTTATTTGTATTCTATTGGTATTAGTATTTGTGTTAGACTAGTATATGTATTTGTAATGGTTTAGGCATAAACCCAATTGTTAATCATTAGAATAAATATTAGGTCCCATGTAAAAACTATTATCAATCAATATATCACGTATAAATTTAACCCAGATGTATTAAATAATATTAAGCACTTACAGTGTGTGTGAGATTAGTTTATGGAAGCAAATAATAATAATTCTAAGAAAGTGAATATAAGTTTGTCTCATATTAATATGCGAAACTTTCTAAAACTAAGTTTAACAAGAAAAACATCAACATCAAAACAACCTCATGAGTTGAGATCTATGCAAAACAAGTATCAATTAAAAAACAAATAAGTCAATCTCAATCATTCATCCATCTTTCATCTAATGGCTAAGATTAAATCAAAAAATAACAAAGAGAGGGCAAAATTGACATTTTAGCTCATTTAATATAAAAACCCACTTTTCACCTTTTTTTAAAAAACAACATATCTTGCAAACGGTAAATCTTCAAGCTACGAAAAACACACCATCGCGACGAGAAAAAAATTATCTTTCTATAGATATGCATTGTTATATACTTTCGACGAATTTTTTTTTTCAAAATTTCGTCTAGAAAAATCCCACGGGATTCGTAAAAAATCCCATGGGATTCGTAAAAAGAGGATTTTTTTTTTCAAAATTTCCGTCTAGAAAAATCCCATGGGATTCGTAAAAAGACGATTCTTTTTTTCAAAAGTTCCGTCCAGAAAAAAATCACATGGGATTCGTAAAAAATCCTATGGGATTCGTAAAAAATCCCATGAGATTCGTAAAAAGACGATTTTTTTTTTCAAAATTTCCGTCCAGAAAAATCCTACGGGATTCGTAAAATTCCCATGGGATTCGTAAAAAAATCCCATGAGAATCGTAAAAGGACGATTTTATTTTTCACAATTTCCGTCCAGAACGGGATTCGTAAAAATCCCATGGTATTTGTAAGAATCCCATGGGATTCGTAAAAATCCCATGGGATTCGTTAAAAGACGATTTTTTTTTTCTTTTTTTTTTTTTTTTTTGCAAAATTTCCGTCGAGAAAAATCCCACGGGATTCGTAAAGAAATCTCACAGGATTCGTAAAAAGATGATTTTTTTTTTCAAAATTTCCGTCCAGAAAAATCCAATGGGATTTGTAAAAACACGATTTTTTTTTTTTCAAAATTTAAGAAAAATCCCACAGGATTCGTAAAAATCCTATGGGATTCGTAAAAATCCCATGGGATTCGTAAAAAGACCGATTTTTTTTTTTTTTCAAATTTTCCGTCCAGAAAAATCCCACGGGATTCGTAAAAATCCCATGGGATTCGTAAAAAGACAATTTTTTTTTTCAAAATTTCCGTCCAGAAAAATCCACGAGATTCGTAAAAATCCCTTGGGATTCGTAAAAAGACGGTTTTTTTTTCAAAATTACCCTCCAGAAAAATCCCACGGGATATGTAAAAATCCCATGAGATTCGTAAAAATCTCATGTGATTTATAAGAAGACGTATTTTATATGACAATCATTCTCTTATGTCATTATGATTACAACTTTTTCTATGATACAATTCAATTTTATACGGATTAACAAGCACTTTACTAAAAAATAAGTTAATTAATTATTTTTTTGAGAATTAACATGTGAGTATATGACATGTCACGTCAACGTCTTTTCAAAATTTTCGACGATTTTTTTTTCAAAATTTTCGTACAGAAAAATCCCACGAGATTCGTAAAAAGACGATTTTATTTTTTAAATTTCTGTCTAGGAAAATCCCTCGGGATTCTTAAAAAAATCCCACGGGATTCTTAAAAAAATCCCACAGGATTCGTAAAAATACAATTTTTTTTCAAAATTTCCGTCCAGGAAAATCCCACAGGATTCGTAAAAAATCCCATGGGTAATCTGTATAAATCCCATGGGATTCTGTATGAATCACAAAAGATTCGTAAAAGGACGATTTTTTTTTTCAGAATTTTCATCCAGAAAAATCCCACAGGATTCGTAAAGAAATCCCACGGAATTCGTAAAAAAGACGATAAATCACAAAGGATTCAGTATGAATCCCATGGGATTCTATGGTGCATCCCATGGGATTCATTGTGAATCTCATGGGATTCTGTATGAAATCACAAGGGATTCATTTTGAATCCCATGGGATTTATTTTGAATCTCATAGGATTCATCGTGAATCCCATCGAATTCCATCACATTTCCAAAAATCACAGCCCCCTTTTGCCAAAAGCAACTTTCCAAAAACTTAACCTCAATAATACCTTCAAGCTTCTATCAGCCCAACGAATGTGAATATGGACGGATAAATCATGAACATAACATCAACTTTTCATCCGGGATCATTTCTTAATAACTTGTATAATATATAAATCCAATTAAATTATTTATGAAATTTAGAGGATATGTATTACTGTATAAGATGAGAGTGGGTACATAGTTAGGAGTATTTTAAACATCAATAATGTTTGTTGTCTATTAGTGCCATCCACCATGATGTATGAGCTCAGCCATTTTATACATCATCTTCAAAAACAAAAAAAATTATGCAATCATCATAACTGTGAAAGCTAGCCAGGTAGCTCATACCCAGTTTTGATGGTTCATGAAGATTTATGTCTAATAAGTACAATATATTTAAGAAACGTGTGGATATATAAAATTTTTCACTTTCGAGTTTTGACATATACAGATGCAACACAATCAAGAACCAAATATGTTAGTATTTACTTGAAACTTTTTCAGCTTTCTTGTAATCTTTTTTCACATATGGTCCGCATATACTTAAAAACAATTTCACATTAAACATATTAATCATTTATGAAAGATATTTAAATATTGAAAGTAAAGTTAAAAATCAAACCCATGAGGGAAGAAAGGATAAGGGAACTACATCAAATCACAAATCACACATTAAAAACCCCTTAAACCAAATCACAAATAATCACATTTCCAGATCCAAACACCACCACAATGTCGACAACCACGCAATCACCACCGTCCCAAACACCCCCAGATACCGATTACCAGCTTCATTCCTCGCTCCTCCTCCACATCAACGACGGACGGCAGACTAGGACGATGAACTGACGGCTGACGGCAGATGACGGGGAAGGACACATCGACGGCGAATCAACGTCAGATCGACAGTGATATCGTGGATCGGTTTATGGTGGTTTGTGTATGTTTTTGGTGAGAAAGAGTGTGAGTGTGAGTCTCAGAAACTAGGAATGGTATAGTGTTAGGTGGAGTGAGAAAAATACATAAATACCCCTATTTGTTTTATTAATTTAAAATAAGGGTTGATCTACACCATTAAATCTAAAAGGAATGAATGGTGGAGATTGAGTCTTTTGTACTTTAAAGAAATCTTGTTTCGTATGGAACTTTTCTCTTTATATAATGTCTTTTCATTATATTAGTATTTTAACTTAATTGCATCATAACTTTGTTAAAGCAGAATTTACTATAATATATGTTTCTTTACTTTTGGTATTTTATGTTAACATCAAAACAACCTCATTTGGTTCCACTACTCGACTTTTGAGAAAAAAAAAAATCAATCAAAGTGACGCAAATTTAGGTGATTTAGAATGGTGTTTTCACACATAAGCTTAAATGTAAGACCGCCCGACGATAAAAACGTAATTAAAATTTTCGACTAACAACTTTCTATAGTTACACGCAGTGGCGGTGATTAGCATGTGCAAGTGGGGCAGCCGCACAAGACCACCATTTGTGAAGTGCCTCCGATTTAGTACATGTCCATTAGTATTTATACATGTCTAAATATATTTATACATGTCTAACTTAAATTTTTATAGTCATTTTTAAATATTATGTGAGGGGGCATCTGATTTAGTATATGTCCATTAGTATGTATATATGTTTAAGTATGTTATGTTTTGAATTTTCTATAATAGTTAAGCTTATCGTGATTTGCGGGGCCTCATTCGTAGTTTCACACCGGACAATCCAAATCAATGGGACGACCCTGGTTAAACGTTTTTCGTGACGATAATTTTATTTGTAATCATACATTATTGAGTGAGGGGGTCTCTTTTTTATGTTAATGAGTCTTAATGGGGAGATAGTTGTGGGGTCATACATATAATATGTTTTTTTTTCTTCTGTTAAATGGTCTATATGAGGAGATGAAGCAAATAGTGCTCCTCCTCATTAAGACCCATTAACAGAAGAAAGGGGCCCACCCACTTAATGTGGAAAAAAGAAAGAAACAAGCCCTGAGGCTTTTGTTTCTTCAAATTCCATATATCATTATGCTTAGAAGAGAACACTATAGGATGACTCGAACTATTATATCACAAGTCTATCAACTGTCGATACACATAAACAATTTTCACATAACATAAACAAGAAAACGTATAGCAACAATGCCACTTTATTATCCAGCTTTCGCAACTCTGAAGATTATGCTTACGCCCCTCTATACACGTACCCGATCTCCATTTCTTACCCATTGCGTCATACATGACAACACAAAGCTCCCGACACTTGGAGTCTCTCACCAGCTAAACGACTTTTGTTCAACATTCATACTGTTTATAACCGTTACTTCCTGCAAGAAAATAGTTATAACCTTATTAACAAAATAATACCATTTGCTTGAGACACGGTGTTAAGTTAGAACGCATACCATGGGAGCTTAAATGTGTCTTTGAACCATCCTTGTTTAGAACTATACCCAACAATTTTGTCAAGCCGTATGATGATCTCGGAAAATTTTGGTCTAATAGACAAATCTGGATACCAACACTCCTCGATCAATCTACAAAATAAGAACACAGATGGAAAAAGAATGAGAAATTTTGTACGTGAAATTTCTCAACATGAATGACCCGTCCAGTCTATTTGTCCGATTTCTCTTTTAGCTTAACGCCTTAATCATTTTGAATCTTTGAAAAAGAATCGCCTTAAACCTTTGGACCGTTAGACATAGAACATAAACCAAATTCACTCATTTGTAGATAAACGTGTCAAGGTTGCCACCTCGGGAAAATTTAAGATATTGTGTACAGAAAATATACTTACTCTTTTAGATCGGGAGGATAATATTTCGATTTTGCCTTGAATGTTGGTCTCTGGACATCAACACACATCAGCTTAACAGCCTCTTCGGGTGGCTTGGGATAAAATGGTTGCACACCCTCCATCATCTGATCTCATATTAAACAAAACCAAGATTAAATTTTTATATAAATATTCTTAAAAGAATCATTAACGGGCAAGAAGATAAAGGAACGAGTAATCCATAATGGCATGACTAAAAAGAATGAAGAGTCAAACGGGTTAAAAATTGCTAAAATCATAGTTTTAGCGGCTAAAACCCCTCCTGTATAGTTTTATTCTAAATCTTAGATTACTGTATAAACTAAGTTTTCATATTTGAAATTTTGGACAGCCAGTGGTTCGGGTCAACCTGACCTGATCAGTTTTGACACAAACAACATTACCCGTCTCACCCGCTCAATTTGCCATCACTAATCTATAATACGAACTAGCGGGGTAGCTCGCGCTTTGCCGCGGATTTGTTATTTTTTTTATGGTGTTGTATTTTTCTTTTGTATTGTTTTTGTTATTTGTTATTTTTTTAAACAAAAATGAATGGCCGCATAATAAAATGTTTTTGTGCAAGTTTTGTATTTTTTTATTTAAGGAAAATTATTCATAGTTTCAACAAAAAAAAAAAAAAAAAAAAAAAAACTACAATGCATCTGCTACAGTATTGCTACAGTACCGTACAACACGTCACAGCACAATGTGTACTGTTCATCCACTGTTTCGTACAACAAAATTATGCGTGGTACTGTTCATGCTACAGTAAAAAATTGCTCTTTTAATATATTTATAATATAATATGTCATATACTATTATGAAATGGAGCATAGAAAAAAGTACCTCGTAAAGAATAAGGCCAAAAGAGTACACATCCACACCTCCGTCGAATAGATCATCTTTATAGATCTCCGGTGCAATGTATAAATCTACACTCACATAAAAGATTAAGGTTACTAAGATACTGTCTTCAGAAATAGAAAAGTAAAAAATTGAAAGTTCGTATTTTTCAAGAACTTACTTTCTCGATCAACGGTGGCAGGTCGCGCTAGTCTTGCTTTATTAGGCGAAATTTTGGACAATCTGATTAACGCAAGACCTGCAACCTTCAATAGGCCCCCACTATCCAGCAAAATATTTCTGGCACCTTA
>JARVZY010000920.1:0-25473 GCA_030686995.1 Artemisia argyi
GGAGGATAATTTCATCGACCACTTATGAATGATTCGTTGGTGATCCTACTTCTATAATTGTTATATTATTCATTTATTCGATTTAGGTAGAAGCATTTGGTTGTTAACCATGACAGTTAAAGTTGTGGCTTGCATTTCACTAATGTTCCTTTCTTTTTGCAAGAAGGTATAAAAATAGATGGAACCAAAAATAACAATACAAGCTCTCGAGACATATACGTTTCTGTGACATATATAAATTAAGGCTAGGAGCATAGAAACACACATTAACTACCCCCCACCTGCTAATCCTCTGACACGTTATCGAAAGGAAACAGGAATCAAAAGATGGAGCCACAAAATATAAGCAACAAAATAAAACTGCAGGCTTGTAAAGTAATCACATAACATAGTGTTCATGCGAATGGCATATGATCAAACTTAACTCAGAAATATTCCGAGAAATATCATCTATAGTCAAACATCATATATAAAAAGACGGTAGTGTAAGTTGATAAGACATGATACACCTATTCTCGACAAACTTCTACCAATGGGCATCAAATTGTCATCTTTGTCCCTACTGCAAGTTTGTAAAAGACTTTTCAAAAGTTACCTACTCAGTAAAGATATGGATTATTGTCTACACTTTTTGACGCCTTGTGTGAAAGGGCTGCTTGTTTCTCCATCATCAGTATAGATAGCAGCATGTCGATTCTCCATACTCACATTAGTGGAGGACTCTGTCTCTGGGTCATTTGCAGAGCAAGTACTTTTAGAAACATCTGTCACACTTGACTCTGAATCTGAACTATCTACATGAAAAATGGATCTGTCAGCAATCATATTCATGAACATTTCAATAGTATCAAGTTCGATCCGTACCAGACAAATCCATAGGTGATGTATCACCGAGTACAAAGTCAGAGGCGACCTCAATTTTCTGTTTCAAAGTTTTCACCGCATTTTCAACAAGTTTATCATCGTTGGTGCCCACTGGAAGAAAAAACTCTAGAACATAGTCATTATCTCCTTCAACACTATGCAAGGAAACTGCAAAGCAGCTTTTTACCTTATTACCGCACAGAGGATACTGTAGTTCATTGAGTTCGGTTACATCTCTACAAACAAATACACCGTGGAATGACAATGCCCTCCCAACAATCCCCTCTGACTTGTACATGTGTCGGTTTCTACATTCTTCCATAAATTTCCACATGCCAATGTCTTTAACATAATACGCTAAGGTAGAGCAACCGTGGACATGCAGACCTTCCCAATGCATTTAGTATCAAAACTACTACAACTCTTCTTTATATTTTTATCATGTGAAACAAAACTAGTGGATGGGGAAACAGCCCATGTCTGAGCAAGAGGTAAATTGTGATAGTCACACACACTTTTCAAAATACCATGGATTTTGTTGTACTCATTGGGAACCTGTATTAAAAGACATCTACCACATAAGAGCTCCAAAGGAAAGGAAAACAAGATTTAGAGAAATTTTTTGCACAAAATGTTAAACTTAGAGCGACAGAATTCAGATTATAGATCCCAAGTCCCAACTTACATATGAAGCAGGAAGAACAAATGCTCATGGACATGCCAGACTTTGTTTCTGCAAGATTACAACAATTTTGAAATGAGCAGCAATGAAAAAATGTGTAAACTAGAATACAAAAAAAAAAAAAAAAATGATTCGTAAATACTGGCTACACTAATCTTTTTACTACTTGAGATTGCGTTAAGAAAGCTTGTCCGAGAAGAGCATCAAATCTAGGAAAACAATAATAGTATTGATCATTAGACTAGCCGTAGTGATGCCCCACTGACATGGATGTGGTGGTTGTTAAAAGTTACGTATAAATATTAATAAGTAAATGACTAGTATCGAACCCGAGACCTCGGGATTGCACACATTACAAACGAGAATAAAGTAAATAAATATATATATGTTATATGTATAGATTATATATATTTATAAACACTTGAGGGACTAAATAATCGTTAATTATTAAACGTAAGTATTAACCATTATTAGGAACAAAAGAACGAGGACTAGAATGTAATTTGGAGGACAAGAAGGATCCGGAATCCCTTGTGGGAGGCATGGCCGGTCGATCCAAGGCCCAAGGGATCGACCCATGCTTGCTTGGTCTCCAAGAAATCTTCTAGTATAAATACAAGGCCTTGGGGTTAGACCTAAACATCTTTTGTGCACACACACAAACCCTAAACCTTTTCTCCTCTCTTTTCTTTTCTTGGCCGATCGGCACAACAACCCACAAGGGTGTTTGGGTCGATTTTTTATAAAGCAAATCAAGTGTTTACGTTTACTTGCATAAACCTTTATTCGATTTTTCCTTTTCCCTGATAGCTTTGCTTTCCCTTCTGAGCAGTCTTTCTTTTGTCATCAAAAGAAGCTTGCTTCCTTGGGCAAGCCAGGCCAAGTATTTACTTGGGAGGTCTCTCTGGTCTTGGAGCAGGCTACTTCATGTTTTTTATGGCTGATTCAAGAGCCTGTGTCAAGGCCTGTGGGAGTTCATTTGCTAAAGAAGAACCTGGAGCAGGGACAGACACCTTTTTCTTAGGTTTTGGGTTGGTAGAGCTTGCTGCATCAGTGATGGTAGAGCTTGATACATCAGGAGGAAAGTACCCACTCCATCCTGAATCAGTATCAAAGTCAGAATCAGAGTAATAGATGATTTCTGAATCAGAGGAGCCATCAGAATCGGATGAGATGTAAACCAAAGGGAAGTGGCTCATGTTGTTAATTAGGGTTTTTGTGATGTGTCTTACAAGTGTTGATGAAGAGATGTGTTGGTGGGAAGTTTCTTTTATAGGCAAGAAAGTTATAAGAGATATTAATGATGCTCATTCAATTCTACTTGCCTTGGTAGCTTTGGGGAATTAATTTGGAAAGAATTAATTATCTCGGGTTGACTTTCAATAGATATTTTGGTCAAACAGTCAACGTTATAGATATTTTGATGGGAATAAGTCTAAATCAGCCAAGAAGACCTCTAAGTCTAAGAGGAGTAACAGGAAGTCATCATCTTTCAAATTGGGGAGGAATCAAGATGATAATTTGAATGAAGATGATACTGGAGTTCAATATTCAGAAGATGCTCATCTTTGGCATTATTCAGAAGAACCTTTGAACTTTGTGCCAGAGAAAAAGATTGAAGAGGATGAGAATATTGTTCAAGAAGAAGTTGTTGAGCAAGAAGCTGGAGAACAAGTTGAAAATATTCAAAGTACTCACATTCAAAGTACTGATGTTCAAAGTACTGTTGATGAAAGTACTGGTATGCAAGGTACTGATGTGCAAGGTACTGCTGCAATGGATATTGATGGAATCGGAACTTCTACAGCTGGACCTTCTACAAAAACTTTTGAAGATGAAGCTGGTCCTTCTAATCCTATTCAGCAAGAAGAAGTCAAAGAGCATACAACAAGTGATGATGAGACTATAGCTCATATAATGCTAAATTTGGACAGACCAACAGGTATACATATTTCTGAGCCTGCGCAACAAGTCTCTGAGCCTTCTTCTGAACCTGAAGCTTTGGATCCAAAAGATAAAGGAAAAGGGATCATGAAGGAGATCAAGAAGAAAAAGAAGAAGTTTACTCTTGCACAGCTGAGGGAAATAGAGATAGCAAAGAATGAAGAGATTGCTAGACAGCAACAAGCTGTGTATGATGCAGAGTATTTAGAAGAAATAAGGAAGCCAATTGCTGTAACAAGAAGGCCTATGACTATTGCTCAAGAAAGAAATTGGATGATTAGTTTCTTGAAGAGAAGAGGATATAAGAATCTGCAAAGACTAAGATATCCAGATGTAAAAGCATTATGGGATAGTGTACAAGAGTCTATTAAGAGAGAGCTGGAAAGTTTTATTCCTATGGATACTGATAAGGAAAGGAAATTAGAAGATATAATGAAGGAACAAGCTGAGAAAAGAAAGTTAAAAAGGAAGAAAGCTATTCAGGATGATCAATTGTCTAAGAGGCTTAAAATGATACATTCAGATACAATTGATGAACTGAAGAATTATTTCAGAGTTGTTGATTTTGAGAACAAGAAAACAGAATACTCTGGAAAAAAAAAGTCAAAGATTATCTCATTTTCTATGGTTGAATCAACTGAAGGAAACTATCTCATGTTTAACAGAGAGGATGAAAGCTTCACTGTGTTTAATTTGCTATGGGATGTTCTGCACATAATAGACAGAGAAGATCTATACAATTTATATTTACAAGTACAAACATACTATGAGAATATTTAAGCAACAGGAGTGGGATTAATTTTACTTGGAGATTTGATAACCATCTAGAAAACAGAAGAAACAAGTAATGATACTCTGAGGAATGATCAAGAAAATTGGGAGATAACAAGATGGAGATTCTTTGAGTCATCAGGAGTTCATTCTCTTGAAATGGAAGATGGTACTATGATTCACATGTTAGCTGAAAGAAGATATCCTCTGATAGGAGAACTTATGCTCAGGATGTTGGATCATGGAATGGAGGTTGAGGATGAAACTGAAGTAGCATTCATGGTGATTAAGCTATTTATCAGGTGGACTAAATCAGAAGAATAATATTGCATAAGTACTGGTATGATTTGTTTTGAATAATAAGTATTTTTCTCAAAGTACTGCAAGACAAACAGTACTTTACCAAAGTACTGCTTGCTGCATAAAATCAGTAAAAGTCCTTTGTAAGATAAAATAAAAGTTTTTGAAGCTTAAAGATGATATAAACAAAAGGATTTGAAGAGTAAAACATGGTGTTAGTACTTGTACTGCACAGCAAATGGTAATCAACTCACCATGTTGAACAGACAAGAAAGAGTTTGACTCGTCATGAGGGTACGGCTCTGATGTGATAATCAAATCCGTTTTTAGTTGACAATTTACTAAAAATTATATGGTGTTCAACTCACCATATCTGTAAAGTGAAGAGTTGACTAGCCCACAAGAAAATGGCTTGTGGTAAAGGCTGTGGAAAATCCATTTATGGTAATTAGTTCACCATGGTTGAATTCAAAGAACTAACTAGTCCAAAAGCAAACGGCTATTGGTAAAGACTACTCAAATCCGTTGATAGCTGATGATTTGCTAAAAATCATATGGTTATCAATGTACCATGGTTGTTCTAACCAAAACATTGGCTACTCTAGAGTTAATGGCTTTGGTAAAGAGACATCAAAATCCATTAAAAGTTCAATGATTCACCTCTCACAGAAGTTTACACATCTGGAAGTGACGAGAATAGTATGAAACTTTAAAAGATTTGATGTACACTTAGTCAAAATTTTGCTAAGTTGCTGTAAAGATATCATCTGAAGCTGATCAAGAGCACTTTGACATACAAGATTGAAAAGAGATAAAGATACAATCTTCCTGAATGATAAAAGATATTGAAGATCAAAGAAAGCAAAGAAACTTGAAATCAAGAAAGTGGAGTTCAAGTTAGGGGAGGATTGTTGGGATATAAAGATCTAGTTACTGCTGGAAAGATCAAAGTACTGCTATGTCAAAGTACTGCTCAAAGTCAACATGCTGTTCAAGGTCAAAGTACTGCTAAGTATTGAAGATTATTCAAAGTACTTCGAAGAACAAGGACTTATGTGCAATATTGTTTAAAGGATTATTATGTAATATTATATGAATATTCTAGAATTAGTTAGGGATAATTACTTGTCGTTCAAGTAGATAATGTAAACCGACTTAAGGTTATCCTTATACCTATAAAAGGAGCCTTATGATGGTATTAGACGTACGAAGTTTTTCTAAGAGTCTTAGAGTTTCTAGAAAACGATTTTAGAGAAGTTAGGGATTGTTAGTGAATCTGTATTTAGAGAAGCAGGTTCAAGAGTTGTTTTAATATAAACAAAGTTCTTCTTAGCTTTGTGTTAGTAGATTCCGCATACTTTACAAAGTAATATCAGTGTTTCAATATTAACCGTTTTGAGTTATTCAAGATTGTTAAAACCTTACAAGCTACAAAGTAGTTTGGTCAGAGTATATCGATCCAACAACTCCTCTACATCAGACGGCTAATAGTTCAAGAAAGAGTGGAAGACCTTCAGCTTGGAGTTGAAAGTTACCAACAGAAGATCAATCTGACTAAACCCCGACTCTCAATTCAAGGAATAGAACAAATGTCACAATACACTCATCCAAAAACCATCATTTGGTTTCACCTACCTCAACAACAAAAAGACACTAAGTTTCATGAGGCTTGATGAGTTACATAAGTTCTGTGATTCCACGCTCAAAACCGTTCGAGATGGCTTAGTCCAAAGGTTGCAAGATGATAAGAGAAAGATATCTAAGGGAGAATCTCCAAGGTGGAAATCTAGCTCCAGACGACAAGTCCGCAACTTTGTCGTGAAAATTGAAGAAAGGCTATTTCGTCGAGAACAGATCAGACGATTGGAAAGTTACATAGGGGTCAGACCTTCATTCCCTGTTAGAATCTTCCAAAGACTAGAACCTCAGTTCACAGACTTTGATGCTCCAATTGTTGATGATTCGTAAGCTGGGTAACACGGGTACTAACATTTCAATCATAATTATTTCATTGATTGTGTTGTGAATTCGGGTACTAACATTTCAATCATAATTATTTCATTGATTGTGCTGTGAATCATTATGGTTTGTGCACATATAACAGTGTACAACCCGCACTTGTAATGAAAGGACCCTTAGGTACGCTTCAGTGCCTCAATCCTAAGATAAGGAGCGAAGGCTTCTTACTTTTGAGTAGAATTAATCAAACATTTTCTGATTTTCATAATTCTGCTCAAAACACAAGTATTTCACTTCAATAAGTACTCACTTGTTGAGGGTGAGAACTTGAAAACTCATCGTTCTTGAAAACAAAGTTCTTGTTGATATCTCCCCATAAGACTCAAAAAGAATATTTTAATCAAAAGTTTAACAAAAACAACATTTCATATGATATTTTTAAGGGGGAGAAAAGCGAAAGTGATTAAAATATGAAAGTTCAATGTTGCTTAAAGTCAAATCTCATGCGAGCTAGACTCAGGATTGACCCAAGAATTGACGAAACATAAAAGTTAATAATCGAAAAGACTTATCCTCGACGGGTAATAACATCAAGTTAGTTACTAGAGCTAGTTGTCACCTAAAAGTTGACAATGGAACTCTTTAACTAGCCACGTAAGCGTGTCTCGAAAATGATTTGTCTTAGTAGAAATGTACCGTTTCGAGAAACTTTCTGTGGACTTGACCAGGACGGGCAATAACTTCAAGCTAGTCTAACTAGTGATGTAAGCGTGTCTCGAATCGGTCTTGTTCACTGAAAGTGGATCAATTCAAAAAGTGCTTGCTCCTCCCGCATGTGCAAATTTATTAAATACACATGAGCACATGTGAAGGGGGAGCCCTTCAAAAGTAAACACAAAATTCTCAAAGTGTTAACAAAACTTGACTTATAGTATCAAACACTTTGAGAGATTTTCAATAAATGGTTTCACGGTAATTATAGGATAGTCATGGTGTTATAAGGTGACTAAGGTTAGGGAAAACCGTCCTATGATCCGCCAGAACCGGAGGGATCTACCCAAGGACATCACCAATAGTTACAATTAGAATTCCTTAGGTATGATATGAAAAAAGGAGTAAAGATGAAAGGATAAAGAAGGGGTTGAATAATTAAAAAGAAAAGTAAAGAAAAGGGTGAAAAGAAATTGCCCTCCATATGTTCAACCTTAGGGCAGACACCGGGTTCAATTCATATGCTACTGGTTGTTGCTAAGGCGACACCGGTATTGAAGACAAAGACGTCATGGACCCAGTGACGAAATGCACTAAAACCTTCTTAACCACTCAAGTTCTCTTAAAAGAGCTTGTTTCATTCTCACGGGGAACCGGTGTAATCTATCGACTTATCTCTTAGAGATCGTTGATATTGAAGCAGGAGACCCCTCCCTAGTCTCCGCATAGGAAACCTAAGTTTGCACTTTTCGAGTCTAGAGCCATGAAATACATCAAAGATCTCTTAGGAACACTTAGTATTTCTACAACTGGTGTTCTACATCAATGAACACCAACTGTAAATTATCGAGTCCTTCACAGATCTTAGCAATCTGCCGAGAACGTTTATGAGAGAATTTACAAACATAGTTCTCAATGATTGAACGGAAACTCCTGCCAGGGTCAACATCAAACAGCCCTGACAGCAGGTCACTTCGGTAACTCCTTGTGGGTTACGCTTAGTGTTCGCGGTGGTTCCAAAACGGTCTACAGTCGTGGAGTGATCCCCAGCGACTCACCCAGTCATTGAGCTACTAAGTAGGTCTTGTAAGCTCCCTCGGGAGTATCTGACTTGGGAACGGCCTTGATAAGGATTAGAAGGAGTCTTCACACTATGCTATTGACTATCTCTAATTCCTTATTTGTAAGTACCGGATGTTTTATTGCTAACTGTTTACATGCAGCTACATATCACCTCCATGGCGACAAATTCCACATGCTCATACATACATCTTGAAGTCATTGAAAGCTCCCTCAAAGATCAAAGCAACACAAAGTTCAAAGAAAGATTCTACACCAAAAGAAGAATCTACAAAGTAAAAAGACAAAGATGAAAGTGAAAGAAAGGGAACTACGTGCTTATGAATGTCAAAGTTCAAAGATGTATGAGCATGTTGGAATGCCGTACAACCACCACAGACGCAGAAGTGACGAATGGCAGACAACTTCATGAGATGATCACTATCACATCAACAAAGAACAAAGAACAAAGAAAGACGAATGATTTCTTTCTAATGATTTTTGAAGACGTCTAAAGTATTGAAAGTCAAAGATAAAGACAAGACGAAGACGTCAAGCAACCGTGATGACCGACCCTTAGGGGGAGACTGTTGGGAACGTAGTTTTAATATTTTGTCAAGTCTCGATCATTTGTAATAACATTAGGTTGCTTAGTTAATGTTTACTTTCATTTATGTAATATGTTAAGTTTACTAGGCTTAAGACTAATAGTCCATGGGCCTTAAGCCCACACGTTGGAAGTAAGGAAAGGAGTGGGAGTGTTGCCCTAGCTCCTTACCTATAAATAGAGAGCTTAGGCCATTTGTAAACTTGTTGGTTATTTCATTATCCTAAAAGTAAACTCTTGCATTTCTATTTCTCATATTGTTATAATCAACCATCTCTCATTCTCATCTCATTTTTTCACTCTATTACTTGTGTTTGCACAAATGGTGACCTAAGTCTTTAGAGTCTAGAACATGGAAGAAGATGGTTGTGGCATGAGCACGTAACAATTGGTCAAAAAAGTGGTCTCGACTAATCTATATTTTTATCATGTTGACGGTTCAGTTGTTGGAGCTGTAAAAATGTTTGCTCCTTTTATGTTCAGAAAGGTATTATTGTACTATGTGAGTAAATACGTAGTAACATAGCAAGTGGTGCTAGCTACTAGAATACTGGCTAGAGATAAATACAAAGATCGTCATGTATTCGTCTCATGAATAAGTATGTTACAAACAAAAGGTTATTAGTTATTATTTTTTGCATTGCATTTCTATCTAAGTTACATAATACATTCTTAATTAAAATAGTGACTTTTTAGTAAATAGTTAAACTGCATAGCATACAGTGCATACTAGTTTAGTTTTATACTCTTAAAAATACAATGTTCTCGAGTCAAATAAGGAAAAGCAGGTTGAAGAGAAAGAGGAGCCAACAATGTGACCTTTGAACATGAGATATTTTCACTCAAAACAATATATTTTATTTTTGGGATAATTACCAAAATGGTTCGTTGCCCTGCGGTTTAGGCATTTTTAGCCCGATTTTGAAATATTCTTGATTTAGCCCGGGTTGCCCTGGGCAACAGGCGTATAGCCAACCGCATGATGACACATGTCCTCTAGTTGCCTCAAAAATTACAAAAGTTGCCCAAAAAACACAAAAGCTGCCCCCCCAAAAATGACACTTGTCATCATTCGGGTGGCTGTGAATATTTCAAAATCGAGCTAAATATGCCTAGACTCAGGGCAACCGGGCTATTTAACTATTTATCCCTTTATTTTTTTTCCTTTTCTTTTCTTATTATTTTTTTCTTTTTTACTTTTACACAGGTATTAATGTTTGACATTAGAATACGAAGGTTCCCTGCAACACGTAATAAGTAATATTGCATTAGAAAATCTACCTTACAAAAGGCCGGAGGTCCTTTTCTACCTTAGGTAGAACCGGAAGCAGCCTCTCTATCTTAGGTAGGGGTAAGGCTGTCTACATCTCAACCTCCCCCATACACAAGCATAAACTACAACTTCTGTTAAGAAACAACATCAACCCATCCCCATTCAACTACAACCCGTCAACAATCTTCACTCCTCAACACCCACTAAAAACGCGACAACAAACAAGAAAAAGAAACAAAAAGATCTCAGATTGTTTTTCGTCAAAAGAACAGATCTTTATAGATCTTTTCAAATCATCATAGATCTGTGAGATACAACTCTTCTCTTTTATATCCGAAAAAGTTCAAAGACATAAACAAAACCAATCGGTTTCATCCTTCTTTTCTTTCGGTTTAACAAGAAAAATTGAAAAACAACAAAAATTAACCTACCCCGAGACCCTTAACAGATATTGAAGCCGTGACCTTCTTTGGTTCGTGGGTTTGTGAGATTCGAGCTGAGCAAATATTAAAGATATAGTCGGTTTGGTGTTCGGATTTTTGTTGGAAAAAAGAATACAAAGTGATTTGTTTGCTTGTATTTCGTTTGGATTTGGTTGAAAAAGAAAGGAAGGTGTTTAAGTTTATAACATTATTGTATAAACAAATTTTTCTTTTGGTGTTTAGAGAGTGGGATAAGATTTTTGTGGCTACTAGAAAGAAAAGGGGGAGGCTGGTTTGTAGGGAGAGAGGAGTGATTAGGGTATTAAAATTAGGGTTGTGTGAAAAGTTAGTGTATTAAAATTAGGGTATTAAAAGGGGGCTTCTGGTTTGTGGGGAAAGAAGGGTATATTACTGTGGGCTTCGGGTATAACCTTTAATTGAAGTAACTGGACTTTAATTGGACAACCGTGCTAACAACAAATTAGTTTTATTTCATTTGTTATATCTTTATATTCGATTGAGGTTATTGGATTGGGCTTATAAATCAAGAGTTGGTTATTATCTACTAGCAGGGTATTCACGCATTTGCGGCGGCGAGTACCCTGTGACTTAATTTTGTGGCGAGCAAATATTGTTCATTTATACGTTTTTCTAACAATAACTTTACGAAAGAGTCAGTTTCACAAAAATATTTTAACACCCATATCCATAAAACTTAGCTTTAAATAAATCAAATAGATATTATGAACGACGAAAAAGCATTGCTCAATAAAATACTTATTATCACAATCGTATAATGAAAAACATTGCCGTTAATTAAATATTTGAAATACGTCACATGTAATTCTTGATATGACAAATTTATTGTCAAAAAGAAAATAATAAATTAGAATACATAATTCACCGGAACATTTTATTTCAGGGTACCCTGCTAGTAACTATTTATTCATACACGTCTAACAAACCATTAGGGCTGAGCAAACGGACCGGCCGGACCGGACCGACCGACAAAACCGACCGGACCGAGACCGACCGGACCGGACCGACCACATTCGGTCCGGTCCTCGGTCTAAGCTTTTTGCCAAATTCGGTCTCGGTCCGGTCGGTCCGGTCCGGTCCGGTCCGGACCGACCAAAAACCCGAAAAAACTTGCCTAATTGGACCGGACCGACCGAAGACCGACCGGACCGAGACCGGACCGAGACCGGACCGACCATATTCGGTCCGGTCTCGGTCTATGGTTTTCCGGTTCTCGGTCTTCGGTCCGGTCCGGTCTTGGCCGGTCCGGTCCGGTTTCCGACCGATGATCACCCCTACAAACCATTGCCTATTCAAAACATACTCATATATTAACAATTGCATCTAAATCTTTTATATAATAAAACAAAACCCCAAGTGGGGACTTTTTCATTTCAAAAAACTAAACCATACCTTATTTAGTAAGTTTAAAAAAAAAGAGAAAAAAACTTAATAAATAATTAACTCTAATTATTTCTTTATTTGTCAAAATAATTAAGAAAAAACGTTTTTGTATTCAATAGATAAATAAAATAAAAAAAAAACACATGGGGCTCAATGCTATTTTTAAAAAATGGAAGCCAAAAATGCAAGTTTTGTAAATAACGCTCCTCTTCTCACCAAACATTCATTCTTCCCCAATCCTATCTTCATACATCCTTCAAGCCTTCAAAAAAATAGCAGGTTGTTTAATGATGATCATATGTATTTTTTTTTTTAAAAATCAAATTGACTCCATGCACGTGCTCCTTGCTCCTATTATGGGTAAGATTAGCAAGTCAGTTTTAAGGCCAAAAGCCCGCTATGGCTTTTACCATTGTAACATCTATTATAGGTGAGGTTATTGGGTCTAGGGGTGAACGTTGAAAGTTATTGATGCCCAACCTCCCGACACGAATTAATGTGGGCCCGTCTGTATCTGCGTTTTATAGGGCGGGTGTCACGGACTCACGGGTGGACATTGTGGTTAAACTGTTGATCGGTTGTTACGGACCGTGGTGGCTCAGTCGGAGATGATACTTCGTTGGTGGATGTTGCTAATTGAGTTTTTTTCATAGTGTTTATTAATGTTGTTTGTGAAGTGATTGCCGGTGACTGATTTGCTATTTGGTTAGTTGGTTTTAATTGTAGATGACAAGTTAAATTGCTTTTGTGAATGGAGTTGGTAAATTTAGTTGTTGCTAAACTTGATTTTTGCATCATGAATATGTTTATGTTTATTACTGTTACAATTTGATGTTGTCGTTTTAGTTCTCAGTTTGTTAGCCAAACTTCTGTGTCTATATTTATTCATGAAACTTTAGTTTGTGAATCTAATATCGAGAGAAGGAAATGCCTATCTTATGGTAGAGTTATTGGAATTGTGTATTTTTTTTGTTGGATCATTACTTTTTTTAATAGCGTCATTGATGGGAAGCTATTTTATCAACGCGGCAACACCTGCTCTATTTGCTATTATAAGTAAGAGATAGGAAAGTGTTCCTTCATGTTTGCTTTAATATATACAGAGATTGATGAAAATGACATAGGTGCCACTAGATTTACAAGAAAAAAGGTGGTTTATAATGAGTGAAATCAATACCAGGCCTAAATATAACTTTGGTATTATTAGGTTAACATGTGGTGTTATATGTAAGAGAAATGCAACGCCTTATAACAATTCAAAGTGTCTATGGCCCATGCAGAAGCGTATTATGATGATGATATATTAGAGTATGATATGGACTTATAAAGCTTGAAAGCAAAACTACAGAGCCTAACAGTGATTCTTCACAAAGGTCTTAATTTGGTTTAGTTATCTTTTCTAATAAGTAGACTTAAAAGAAATTTTCTATTGCCAGATTATAGCTTCGTCCCGAATCCTAACCCCTGAATGACCCATTTAACCATGAGAATCTTGATAACCTTCAAATGGTCCATTGTCCAAGTTCTAGCAATCAAATGCCCAATATACGAGGAGTTCCAAAAATGGAAAGAGCAACCAATCAATTGATGTTGGTTCTTATTGTTTGTTCAGGTTGCACATTTACTGTTGTTGTGAGTTGATGTTGGTGTTTCTTTTGTTTTTTCCTTTTTTCTTTTTTTTTTCTTTGGTCAGGTGCCATAAATGACATGGATGTGAGCAGCGAGTATGCCTTGAAACTACCACATGAGATTGGATAGCAATTTGTTGAGGTGAGTACTAATCATTAGCAACTTTATTGCTTAGATGAGCCCCTACTTCTCCATCTTACCTTGTGGTTCATTTATCACGTGCAACCATTTTCTGAATTTGTAAACCACCTACGATGCGGGCCCATAGAAAAAAGCCACAACAATTCGTTTTCGACTTGGTTAACATTCCACAACAATTGTTCTTGCATTTTTAGTTTATTAAATTTACTGTTATAGTCAATTCATATAACCACAAAATTCAACAAAAAGTATAATTTAATATAGCAATTTTATCTAATAGTTTGTCCTTAAGAATTGGCATATAGGGACCCCTGTCACTTATGTAGGTCATGTGATGTGCAAATAATGTATGTGAATATTGGACATATTAAGGTAATCTTTTATTGTAATTAACATACTTTTGATATTTGAATGTGAAAGGTGGAAGGTTTATTGAGGTTGATGAAAGATAAATATGTTGGGCCTTTCAATCACGGAAAAGATGATTGATTCAGTATGCTCGAACTTGCTCAGGTATCATTCCTTTATTTCCTACATTGCTCATTTTTTGAGCTACTAGATCATTGAATATAAGTATTTAACTTGCAATAATTATTTGGACAAGCACATTTCCATACCCTTAACAGAATAATTTGGTGTTTTGAAGCCTTAGAGCAAATGTAAATGTATTAAGTTCGACTTCAAAAGTCAACTATATGCTATTTATTAAATTTGAAATTTGCTAATAGGAATCGAAGTAGATTGTAAAATGCGATGCAAACTCAGTAGGCATTAAGGAGGAGCAAATTTTATCTCATCCATGTATTTATTAGTTATATTATTCTTAAATTGGTTAGATTCTGTGAACAACTTAGATCTCTAAAAGTTTAATGTTAAAGATTTACAAGTACAAAGTCAAATGGTACATTAAAGTTCTATTGAGTTATCTATACTCCTTTATAAAGCATTTAGGACATTTTAAATAAGGAAGTCTTAAAATTCTTAAGACCAAAAACATTTCTTATTAAAGAAAGCCATAAAAACTTAAATGTAATTTACTTGGTCATAACTTATAACATGTCATATTAATGAAATAAATGTGATTTTTAATGAGAAAAAAAATATCACCATATTAATACTTGTAACCGCTAAAAGTTAGTTATTATCAATAATGATTATTAAAAACGTGTAATCGCATCTAACATATAAATCTACAACCATTTCATATCTCTCTCACACGTCTATTTAGAGATCAAATAGTTTGAATTGTTATGGCTTATAGTTATTTTAATTAAAAATTATCATTCTTTCGTAAAGTTATCGTTAGAAATAATGTATAAATGAACAACATTTACTCACCATAAAATTTAACCACATGGTACCCGCCGCCGCATTGCGCGGGTACCCTTCTAGTATGTTATAGCTGATAAAATACCATGTGATTGACATACAAAGTGAGGAATACAAAAATATTGAAGATTGATGTGCATTGTGATAAAAGAGAACGAGAATGCTGTTTTACAAAACTTAGACCACCAACTTTATACAACAACACTTGGTGTAATCCACCATATGTTTCAGTATCGATCGGCTACTTTAGCATGTTTCATAGATGTATTTGCTTGCTGGCTTATGATGTCTAATTAGAGGTGGTAGCTATGGGCAACTTGTCAGTGACTTTTGACAAGTAATGGGATAATATTTCTTAATTTGTAGTTTTATACTATATGATGAATACTCAATTTTCCTATATTTGGACTTTAATTATTGTCTTTAATATGCTTTCTCACTTGACTTTAATTTTCCTATATTTTCCTATATTTTAACTTTTGTGGCGTAACATAGGATTTTGATTAATATTTTAACTAATAGCCATATTAATGGGTCAATTGTGGTGTGTAGTGTATTATTACATGCGTGTCAAATGGGTGAAACTATAATATTCGCTAAAAGGGGAACAGGTCAAACAGTTTACTAAAGTTCAATACCACATACTATTCCTAAATCGATTTATTTAAATATTTTAGTTACTTTGTTTATTTGTATAATAACAGTGTTTGCATATGTGATCACGTGTTGTTGCAAGTAAGTTGATATGTGTGTTTGGGATATGTGCGTTCAAAGTATTTATCTTCGGACATGGTTGTAGCATTGGTGTGTTACGGTATTCATCGAAAATATGTTGCATATGAGGGGTGTTTGGATATTCGTTGGTCCAAGGTTATATAAACTACACTTTTAGCGAATGTAATCGTTTTTGCAAGACTGAAGAAACGCACACTGTGAAAAACACATAGAAGTCATTGATACTTTGACTACTTTGAATGTGTTTCTTATGAATAGGTCTATTTAGATAGTTGTATGACTCTGCACATATAAGAAAATAGAAATGCAAATGATATAATGTAGCATGCTTTGTCGCATCTTTTTGACATTTCAAGTATTATATGATGAACATATGAAGTACATCTTTGACATTTAGGTTCACTCCTTTGGGTTACTTACGTTTTATCTTGTGTAAGTTAGATTTAGAACAAAAAAAAAAAAAAAAAAAAAAAAAAAAAAAATCAATGGTGGGTTTCCAAACCAAAATTAAGTTCAG
Organism: Artemisia argyi; assembly: GCA_030686995.1. Classification (NCBI taxonomy): domain Eukaryota; kingdom Viridiplantae; phylum Streptophyta; class Magnoliopsida; order Asterales; family Asteraceae; genus Artemisia; species Artemisia argyi. The sequence continues at coordinate 16,366 of JARVZY010000920.1, forward strand.
GCGATAGATAAAAAGAAAATGGTTGAAAATAAAATATTATGAAAGTATAAGGTAAAATAATGAGAGAAGTTTATTTTTTTTATAAAGTAAATAGTTGAAAGTAAAATGTTATAAAAGTATTAACCTACTTAACTATAATTTTATAATAAACCCCGTGCGTGCACGGGTATTATAACTAGTAAACATTATCACAACACTCTCGCAGCAACGCGCGGGTTACCCAGCTCGTTTTTTTATAAAAGTTAAACATTCTTGCATGTAATATATGTAATAACATAAAATTTAATACCTCTTTCATATAAAATGGTGATGTATTCATCGTATTTCAATGGACAAATAACCAAAAAAAAAAAAATGCATCAAACTTGATACTTTTTGTGATTGCGTGTGGCCAACTACTTTTCTTTATTGTGTGTACTGAACTTTCAGATTTCGATCATTGTGTGTATTTTTTTTTACTATTCTGCCATGTAAAATGACTATTTTACCCTTTGAGATTTGAAAAAAGTAAGGGTAAAATGGAATGCACACAATGATCGAAATTTAAAAATTCAGTACACACAATAAGAAAAAAGTTGTTAGCTACACACAATCACAAAAAGTGTCAAATTTGATGCATTTTTTTGTTATTTCCCTATTTCAATTGACTTTCACGTCTTTACCCAAGTATAATAACCTATTACCGCTTCTTTGTGAATGTGAATGTTGTGGTTTTGTGAATGTAAATGTAGTTTGTGAATGCGGATATTGTGGTGTGGTGAATGCGAATGTGAAATTGATGTGGTTTATAATGATGCAAAAAAAAAAAAAAAAAAAAAAAAAAAACTATTGAGAATCTTCACTATTGTGAATATGAATGTTGAAATCGATGAGTAACTTGTACAATGCAAAAAAACTTTGACAATTTTTCCAAGGATGTTATTTTGGGATAAGGCGATGATACGTGAATTATTTTGAGATAAGGCGATGATGATTTTTTTACTAAAAAAAACTTTGCAACCCAATGGACGGTAAAGTGAGATTTTATCACTTTGCAATCTTCAAATCTGAGCCTATTAAAAATCTCGATATTTTTCGAAACTATTAAAGTAGAATTATGTTTTATATTTTACTTTCATGCAATAGACAACAAAATAATAATAATAATAATAATAATAATAATAATAATAATAATAATAATAATAATAATAATAATAATAATAATAAAAGAAACCGTTAGTACACAAAAAAAAAATGACAAAAACACGAAACAAAATAAAAAAATAAATAAATAAAATAAAATAAAAAAATTAGTACACAAATAAGGAGGGGAGTTGGGTAAGGGTTATCCTCTCATTTTCTATTTAAACATGAATGGTCATGTTCGTTATGTTGGGGGAGTAAAATTTATTTATTTAATTAAATAGAGGTCCCATAATAATTAATTTATTTATTTTTCTCAATAACATAAATAATAACATGACCTCTCATGCTTATATTGAACATGAGAGGATCTCAATTTTTCTTAGGGTGGTGGCAATGGCGGCGATTTAGGGGAGATTTGGCCCCAAACCGGCGGTGTACACCGCTGTCACATGATCGTTTTCGTTAGCGGTTTGAAGGTAGTAGGGAGAAACAATTCAACGGTTTGGAGAAAAATAGACGTTGGACCATAAATGCTTGTTACCGTTTGGAGTTAAAAAAAAAATAAAGAAAAAACGTTGGGGAGATTTAATTTTGTATCGTTTGTTGTGTAGAACAAAAAAAAAAAAAAAAAATATATATATATATCAAAATAACAACTTCCTCCTATATCTTATACTTAAAAAAAAGTGTAGCATGGATCAAAGAAAATCAAGAGGTGTTTCAACGTCAACAAGAGGACGTAGTCGGGGCTTTCGTGGACAACATGTTCGTCCGCAAGTTCCACCGATGAATCAACAATACCCTCAATACCAAATGAGTCCTCAATCGGCCTACTATCCCCATCTTGCCAAAAAACGTGAGTTCGCGGCGAAATATGGAAGGCCTATCGATTTTTAAAAATAATTGTGTTTTTTTTCTAAGTATTATGTAATTTTCTTTTTAAGTATTATGTAATTTTTTTTTATTATTAATGAAATATTAAGTTTTTATTAAATTGTTTAATATAATTATGAAAATAAAAGATAAAAGAATAAAATTAGTTAGAGGTATGGAAGCACTCATTGCTACTAAAAAATTGTGTAGAGCTATGAAAAATGTATGAGTGAGGTGAAATGATATTATTAATGAGTTGATAGGTACGAGAGAATTTGAGATTTATGGTTGCCAGCGCCCTTATAATACGAATTTTTCATAGTAAATTTAATTATTGCAGCCGATACTTTTGACAAAAAAATACAATGTTGTACAAGGTCAAAGAAGTTTAAATGAAATTTACTTTTCACATATACGTCAACATGTCTAATCACCATAGTCCAACAACCAAAGGACATGTTTGTTACGCGGGATTCACACTGTAGAACACTGTTTTGAAATTTGGGTCGACCCGGCCGGGTTAACCGGTTTCGGCAAAAAAAAAACGGATAAAAAAATACCCAGGTTTCTAAAACCGGGTTAACCGGTTAGACCCGCCGGGTTTTGAGTGACACGGGTTTCGTTTTTTCAAATTTTTTTTAATAAAAACCCGGGTTTACCTAGTTGAAAAAATTAAAAAAAAATAATAATAAATTGAAAACCGGGTTGACTTGGTGTCCGATGACTCGACCAGGTCAATTTCGAACCCGATTAGATTCAAACATAAAATCAATAGTTTGGTATAATCTTTAGAAATAAAATAGATGATTTAACCAATAAAAACCATTCCACTGCTACTTGGTAGGTATCGTTGAAAAGTTCTAACAACATCCTTAATATTCTTAGCCACATAACTTGTTTACTTTTATCTTTATTTATTATTTTATGTTTTTTTAATATATTTTTGATCTAATATAAATTTAATTAATTGTATATAGTAATATATTTTCTCTCATTTTTATTTTTTTTAAACCTTTCTCAAATCTTTTATACCTTTTCGAAATTTAAATCCAAATCTAACCCCACTTATAAACCAAAATGAACCTTAAATTCTTGCAAATGACATTATTCTTACTTGTAAGCTGTATACGAAGAAGCAAGTCAACTTTTGCAAAAGATAGTTAAAATATAGATGCTATAATCTCACAACACAAGAAACAAAAATGCAATGGCTATGGTGTCTTTTATTCATTGTACCGTCTTCTTTCTTACCACTTTCTGAAAGTGTACATAGCATCTCCATAAACAGCTCCATCAGTATCAACCAAACCATCATTTCAGCAGAAGGCAATTTTGCATTAGGTTTCTTCAGTCCAGGCAATTCTACCAGTAGCTACCTGGGAATATGGTACAATACGATCCCAAAGCTAACAGCCATATGGGTAGCCAATAGAGCATCTCCAGTTCCCAAAGGCTCACCACCAGCTTTCAGGGTTTCTGAAGACGGAAATCTTGTAGTTTTAAGTGGAAGAGAAGTCGTATGGACGTCAAATGTGTCAGTCATTAGCACTAGTGTTCACTCTGCAGATGCAGTGTTGCTCGATAATGGGAATCTGGTACTTAGACATGGCAAAGATGGTGATGTGTGGCAGAGTTTTGATCATCCCACAGACACATTAGTGTATGACATGAAGCTTAGCTCTAACATGAAAACTGGTAAAGAAATGCGTCTTACATCATGGGTGAATGGTGAAGATCCTCGACTTGGTATATTCTCAATGGGGTTAGATCCAAATAGACATCAGATTTATATTTGGAAGGGAGATGAACCATATTGGAGAAGTAACGTCTATGCTACTACCTCGTCTTACACCACAAGTTATAATCAAGGATTATTAGCATACTTTGCGTTTGATGTACAAGAAGATGGTATTTCTGTTGGTTACACTTTATCTATAAACACGGTCAGATCACGGGTCACCTTGTCTCCCAGCGGGCAAATGCAAGTACTAATATGGGAGCAAACTGCATGGAAAGTACAGTCGCAGTTCCCGCTAAGTACATGTCATTTTTATGGTTACTGTGGTACATTTACAGTCTGTCAGAAAAATGATCCCGTTTCTGTCTGTAAGTGTCTGAATAATTTCCACCCAAAATCACACAACGAATGGAGTGTAGGAAATTGGACAGGTGGATGTGTGAGGAACAAGACATTGAGCTGTGATAAAGGGGATGGGTTTATGAGAGTTGAAGGAATTAAGTTACCAGATCACGCAGTTACTGTGAGGAATAAAAGTGTTAGTGAATGTGAAGAAGAATGCTTCACGAACTGCTCGTGTACAGCTTATGCATACCAAAATGTGCCATTTGAAGCTGCAGTAGTTTGTCTGAATTGGTTTAGAGAGCTTGTGGATATAGAGATTCACAATATATATAATGCTCATGATCTCTATGTCCGCGTTCATAACTCCAAACTAGGTACATCTACTTTTCTTTATCAACAGCTACGTTTGATTGACTATTTTCAAAGTTATAAAAACTTTATGTTTGCTTCCATGGTTAACATGCAGTAGATGACATTCAAGGACATCGATCTACCCACATAAGGAAAATCTTTATTGCAGTGGCAGTCTCTATTTTTTCTGTAGGACTGCTTATTATTGGCGTTGTTGGCTACTTCTGGAGAAGGGACAGGCTGATAATGAAAGGTAAACACTAAAGTACACAATCCAAAAGTTTAACATTCAAAGTAGCGATTTTGACCCTTTAACTTATGAATAGCTAAGAGGGGAATGGGTCATAAGGGTCAGAAGGAGCAAGCAGGTTGAAAGTCTCCTAAAGCTTAATATTAATGTTTACAGCCTCCTAAAACATTTTATTGTAAACAGAATCAATTGTAATTATATAGTTTTGAAACCATACTGAGAATGTCTGCGGGCAACACAACCAGACCAGTCTCATTTCAGTGACGCTGAAAACTCATTTAACCTATAACTGGTTTTGAACCATTACCCAGCCTGCCAGACCAGCCCACTTTTCCACAATGTTCAACATTACTAATCATGGTTTATGCAGAGAGAAGAAAACAGGAATTGCTTGGATTTGATTCAATAAGCACCACCTCTGGAGATGCACATAATAGTGCAGAGCTTGTATCATTTAGCTTAAGAAGTGTATTGGCTGCAACAGGTTCCTTTTCAGTAAACAACAAGCTTGGAGAGGGTGGGTTTGGTCCTGTTTACAAGGTATGATTCCTAAAACATCAGTATTTAGATAACTACATAAGTTGGACTGCAATTGTTGACCGTAACTGTTCAATAAGTTGAGAAAGATAATTTGCAGGGTTCATTGCCTGGAAACAGAGAAGTGGCAGTAAAAAGACTATCTAGAAGATCAACACAAGGGCGCGATGAGTTTTTGAACGAGTTGAAACTTATTGCAAGACTTCAGCACACGAATCTTGTTAGGCTATTAGGATTTTGTGTGGAAGAAGATGAACAGATTCTAATGTACGAGTACATGCCTAATCGTAGCCTAGACAAGTTCCTATTTGGTACAAATTTTATGCTTTCCCATCTATTCCAAGATATAATTGCTTATGTAATACATATCTAAATATTGTTTTATCTATTTTTGTTAGATCCATCTCAGAGGGTAAATCTTGATTGGAACAAGCGATTCAAAATTATAGAAGGTATAGCACAAGGAATCCTATATCTGCACAGATATTCTAGACTCAAAGTTATCCATAGGGACTTAAAAGCAAGCAATGTTCTTCTGGATCAAATGATGATTCCAAAAATATCAGATTTTGGACTGGCGAGGATTTTCGGGATGAACCAAATTGAGGACAAAACCAACCGAGTTGTTGGCACCTAGTAAGTCCGAATGTCAACTTATGCATTTAAAATATAGTAGAAATTACTGATGATGTATTAATAATTTGAGATAATTGTTATGTTAAATGCAGTGGATATATGGCACCTGAATATGCACAGCATGGTAGATTTTCTGAGAAATCAGATGTATTTAGCTTCGGTGTCCTACTGCTGGAAATTGTGACTGGTAAAAGGAACAGTGGTGCTGATTGCTTTGAGGATTATCTTACAGTATCAGAATGGGTAAGTGTGTTGTGGTCTATTCTAATTATTGTATGATAACTATTTGAAGCAACTAAAGTTTGAGGGTTTCGATATCTTTTAGGCATGGGAAATCTGGATGGAAGGCAGAGGTGTGGAGTTGATTGATCCTTCGACGAGGGACAACTGCGAACCTTTACAGGCAGTGAAGTGTATCAATGTTGGACTTCTGTGTGTACAAGAAATGATGAATGACAGACCAACAATGTCAGAAGTAATCGTCATGTTGAGCAATGAAACAGCAACCATTCCATTGCCCAAAAAACCTGCTTTTACGATTCATAGAAATTCTCAAATGCCAATTAGTTACTCCAATAATGAAGTTACAGTGACCAGCATAGATCCTAGATAGAGTTATTAATTCACTGGTTCAATTACCCAATATGATTTAAACGGCCTAAACTTAATTTATCAGAACCAATAAATATTTGTTCATGTGCAAATTCCATGATAGTTTAGTAGCTTATTATAGTTGCGTTCTATTACAACTTGTTACTTACTTTACCAAAAATTAATGTTTTGGATTGTTTATTTAGAGTAAATAATCACTTAGCAATAAGCAATCCCAAACACACCATAACACCAGATGCACCCCCTCAGCCTCTTCATCTTTTTCTTTAAACCCATCTTCAACAAAGCTTTTCATCATTTTATTAAGCAAACCTAAAAATAAGATGCGAATGCAAACTATCCAACAAGCTTAAATATAAACTAGCTAAAAAGTATCCAAAAACATAAACTTCAATAAAATAATCTAGAAACACAACCACATGTTGAAAATTGAAATAGTACACTCATAATAAATAAATAAAAAATGAGAAAAAAGATAATTGTAGTCTGTGAGTCTGTGAGTGATTTATGTCTGGGGCGGGTTGGAAATGGGTTCTACATCAAAAATATTCTATACTACATATAATGCATGAAACACTATTTTTCCAAAAATTTTAAATTTACAAGAAATAATGCATAGTTTACAACACTAATACATCCAATTTTCAGAATTACAACAAAGTAAGCATATTGTACAACAAAAAACAGCCTGATATCATTTTAAGACCAAAATTCTACCACAAACAACATTAATGCTATTAAAAACACCCATTCACCAAAAATTACAACCATTTAAGCACAATATACAATAACTTTTAAGTAAATACAAGTCATAAAACACAAAACACAAGTATGTAAAGCACAATGATTTTAAGGTCAACAATCTATTGAACACGTATAATTTATACACTAACTAATTCACCCCATCACCAAAATATACAATAATTTAACCATAATGTACAAGCTAATCATGCTACTAAGCCAAGTACTTAAAAATAAAGCCATTAGGCTGGGCACAGCGGTCGGTCGACCGGATCGGTCGCCCCTGGTCGCCCCTGCACTGACCGAGTCGCCGCCACTACAACCACAAGATCGATGAAGGTCGGACGGCTCCAAAATTCACAAACCAGTCACCCCCTCGACTAATTAATGCATTCCACAAAAGAAGAAAAAAAATCACCGTTACACATCAAAACAAAAACGAATATGAAACGAAAGAAGAAAAGAACAATCATCAATCAAGCCAAAACAAACATCAAACGTATTCCATCTATGGTCCACGAACATAAAGTATACAGCAACAATAAAACCCAACATCTACATCTACCTCAGTTCTAACCCCATCTCAAATCCACCATCATGGTCAACACAACACAAAACCTTAGAGAGAGTTTTTGTTTGATACTCAAGAAAAGGGTCTGATTTTCTTGTAAACATAGATTGTTGGTTATGTTCGGTTATCAAGATAAGAAAGAAAGGAAGAGTATGTGATGTTTGTGTGGCTGCAAATCATGGCTGCGTATTTTTGTGAGGGAAATTAGGGCAGGAATGAGGTAATTTAGGTTTTGTAAACGTATTTATAAGTCCTAACATTTGGGTTATATAACGGTTTGGTTGTTAATTAGGCTGGCTAAATGATATAATAAATTGTTTGGTAGTTTTATCATGGGCCTTAATAGATATTGATGATTAAAGTTTGTTTAGGCTGAAAATGGTTTTAGACTAAGTACTAATTGAGTCGTATATTATTTGTATGGTATAGTTGATTTTGGACTAATTTTGATATTTGGTTCATGTGAATAGTGTATATTAAAAATGAAAATGTAGGGGATATATATAGTGTAAAAAAGATTGATTTTTTTGAAATAAAAATAAAAATATCGGCCGCCTTACTATGCCTACCCCTACCTAAGGTAGAGAGGCTACTTCCAGTTCTATCTAAGATAGGAAAGGACCTCCGACCTTTTGTAGGGAGTAATGATCGAACTATTGACCTCTAAGTTAATATGCAAGGGGTTTTTCAACTGATCCAACATTAAAATTATTTTTATTTGTAAATTAATCGTTAAAAAAATATGGCCGCATAACATCACATTACAAGAAAATAGTCATGCGGCGGCGGGTACCCTACTAGTTTTTCATAATCTATTAGGAAAAGGGAATTGATACTCACACCACACAAATTGATGCACACACCACAATATCACATCTCTAATGCATATGTTACAACATGGTATGTGCATAATTGTGGTGTATGCATTAATTTATGTGGTGTGAGTATCAATCCCCTTAGGGAAATGGCATTTTTACCTTTTTTTTTTAAGCCCAAACATTAGTTTTTACATTCTACATACCTTATATTAATTGGGCTTGAGCCACCATTTGATTTTAGATGGCCCAATACTTTTAGCACCAGAAGTCCTTCAAAGCTGTATTATATCGTCACCACTTATTAACACAAACACATCTATGAGAGTAACTGTAGGGTTGTACAATTATGTCAACAACATCAGTGTAGCCAATTTTTGTTATTTGAGAATCTAAGTAAAAGAAATGAGACACTTATCTGATTTAACCTAATGCAACAAAATCATATGATTTGTTTTTTAAAATTATAATGTCCTTTGAATTCAACTTCAGTATATAATTTTTACATGTAATT